>JAGFMF010011768.1:709436-750255 GCA_019455555.1 Galemys pyrenaicus
ATATCAACAGAAAGAAGAACAAAAACCATATGATCATATCAATTGATGCAGAAAAGGCATTTGACAAAGTCCAACATCCATTCATGATAAAGACTCTTGTCATTTATTTTCAACCAAAGTATGATTATCTTTTAGCCATTTTACAGGCTTTATTTACTTATTATCCATTTTATATTTCATCTATAATAAAAGCCACCCGTTTTTTAAGAGTAACCTCCTTGTTCTTTGACATAAAGATAAGAAGAGCTAATTGGATGATTTTTAAAGTAAATTTCCTCAGGATATTGGTCTGCCTGAAAGTTCATTATCTCAGGGATTTTTTTTTTTAAGATTTTATTTATTTATGCATACAAGAGCCGGGGTAAAGGCCAGAGATGGAGGGGGGGAGGGTGAGAGGAGTCATCAGAGACAGAGCGGGAAGCAGAACAGGCAGATCGACCGAAACACACTGCTGAGGGGAGCAGCGGGCGAGGCAGGAGAGGTCTGCTCCGCCCTGTGGGTCCCCTCCCTGGCTGGGAATGGAACTTGTGCTGCAGTGGCTGCAAAGCCCCACAGTGTGGCACCCAACCCACTGCACCACCAGGGAGGCCCCATTATCTCAGTTTTACTTTTTCTTCAATTTATGGAGAACATTACATAACATGAGATAGTATAGATTTTCTTGTAAATAAGAAAATTGTCATTTCTTCAGCACCTGTTATGCTCATAGGTTCCACTTTATATCATAAATATAGTCACTTATTATTGTTCCTATTTTACTGATAACAAAGAAAAACTACTCAGAGAATCAAAGATCTCACAGTTCTCATAGTTAGACTCATTCCACTGGCCCCTCCATCATGCCCTCACTAAGGGTGGTGTGAGGGAGAAACGTGGGAAGGAAGGTGACTTGAGAGAAAACAAGAGAAAAGGCATTTGCTTCTGAGGCCTGAAGAAAGATCGTTCATTCATTCCATAAACACTCCCTGAGAGCACATGGCACACCAAGTTAAGCTGGGGGGTGCCAGTAGTTCCCCTTCCTCATTGTCACTGGAGCTGAATGAGCTTAGGAAGTGTCCCCTGGGTGGGGGTGGGGACCACTGTTGACAAGTGAAATCTCATTGCCTGGTATGGTTCAGTAGAGAAGACAAAAAATGTGGAGGTTTAGGTGAATTCTTTTCCCAACAAAACAAGACAAATCAGCCGATTTAGTCTCTTTTCCCCTTTTCTTTATTTTTCAATGCATTTTCATTGGAATTCAGTCCGTACCTACTGAAGGATGGTTAAATAATAAATATAGTCTTTCTCTCCTAACGGTAGCCAAATAAAAGCAAAGTACTGCTTGCTGCCTGGTAGTTTCCACTATGTCCTTGACCTATACATTTTTATTGGGTTGCTGCTCTTTGCCTCCTTTCCCAGCCCTCCCCTCCTAGCCAGCCACACAATATCACAAACACACACACACACACCCTGTAATTGTGTGAGCATGAATTCCAGGTAGATTCTATGCAGTTGAAAAACATGGTTTGAATAATATATTGAAGTAATTTGCAGATATGCGTATATATATATAATGCCCTTAATATTGAATATCATTGCTTCTTGCTTTGCTTTTGGCTCTCCATTCAGATTACAATCATTCCACTTGCATACCAATTCCAGAACCTAAGGCAGCAAATATATGTGTATCCAGCGTTAACTGGGGTTGGCGTCAGGAGCCAAAATGGGAAGGCTGACCAGTGCTGCCCGGCCGTGGTTTGCAGAGATTGGTACCTGCCCTTTACAAGTGCTCAGCCCTGGCCCTCTCCATTTTGTCTGTCTGCTTGCTTATTTGTGGATTTATTTGTGTAGGGTGTGGGTTAGAGGCTCAGGCAACGAGAGAGACAACAGTTTTAGAAGCTGTGGCACTTAGAACTGAGGTTTTCACTGTGGTTTCTGGACACGCTGTGCCAGCATCTTCTGGGAGGCTGCTAGACATACGGAATCATACTCCACAGTTCAGACCAACCGATTCAGAATCTGCATTCTGACAAGGGGCCCGGTGATTCGCGAGCCCCTGAATCTGTGGCGTGCTGCCTCAGTTTACCCTCCTTAGCAAGACAAACCTCTCGAGTGCCGGGAGCCCACAAAAGTAGGAATGCCACCTTTGCTGCTTACCAGGCGCGTTTCTGCTGAGCTCGTGGGTTTCTCCACTGGATCTGTAAGTGCACTGACGCATGGGGGCCCACGGCTCTCAAATTCCTGTGTCGAAGCCCTAATCCTCAAGGTGACTGTATTTGGGGGTTGTCCCTGTAGGTCATCAAGGTTAAACGAGAGCATAAGGCAAGATTCTAATCCCATAGGACTGGCGACCTCACGAGAAGCAGATCTTAGGTCCCTCTGCTGTGCCAGGCATGAGGACACAGCCCAACCAGGAAGAGTGTTCCGCAGACACCAGCGTGGGGTGCCCTGACCCCATAAGGCTCTGGCCTGCAGATCTTGGGGAAGCAGCACTGTGGCTTCAGCCCCGAGTTCGTGGGGTTTGTCGTGGGGGTGGGCCTGGCTGAGAGTGCGTCCCTGCTGTGCAGCGTTTCACGGGAGTGGGGTGCTGGTCCCTGGTCCTTGTCCTGCCCTTCCTGCTGCAGTTGGTGGTCCCAGTTTGCGTGGACAGAGGACCCTTCAGGGTGTGGGGCCTTGGTGATAAACGGGGAGAGGACCGGGCACCCCCGATGGCTAGTCGCCATGGCCACTTCCCAGATTCTTCCTGAGCCGGCATTCTTAGCTGCCCCCTGGGGACATTGTGCCGCCCAGCGGAGAGGAGATTCCGGGGGAGTCACAGCCCGGGAGGGTCAGGCCTCAGGACCGCGCTCTGGGAAGAGCCCGAGAAGATCGTCCTGCTGTGCGGGGGAGAAGCCTGGCATCCCGGAAGAGAATTTAGTCTTGACAGAGGGACCCCTTTTCTTCACCCGTGTCCCTTTATAGCCTCAAACCAATTTTATGGGAGGAGTTAAAGTGAGGCATGACTTCACCACTAAATATTTTGCCGGCAAAAGAGGATGATTGAGGGGCTTTCTGTGAGTCTGCTACTCCTCATGTTTTATCATGACTTGATGTAAGTTTTGCAGCCTACTGTACAACACGGCGATTTTATCATTTCTATAAATGCTATTCAGGCTTTCCCAGTGAGTCTGTTACCTGATCACACAGAAGAGATGGCTGGGTTTTCATATTTTGAGGGCGACTTGAGGATGGACCATAAGTCCTCTGGAGAATTTAATTAGGAGAGTCAATTGATTGTGATAAATTAGATTATGACGCAGTAACAAATTGACTCTCCAATCTCAGTACTGTCCCCGGACAAAGCTTTTACATGTCCAGTGTGGTTTTTCAAGGGCTCTGCTCCAAATAGTGACTCAGGGATTCAGGCTCTGGAGCTCCCACCCTCTCTCACTGTAGAGTTTGGAACATGCCATGTCCTTTGTCCTCCTCCTGTGGAGGAAAACGTGGAGAAGAGCAACACCAGACTCTCAGTGTTCTGGCTGCAAGCAAGTCTCCTGGGTTGGAATAATGACGTGTTGCATGGTCCGTATCAAAAAGATCATTTACGGCAAGGATGTGGAGGAAACAGAATCCTCTTACACTGTGGGTGGGGCTGTAGACTGGTCGAGCCCCTATGGAAACCACAGTGGAGTTTCTCAAAATACTAAAAATTGGATCTACCATCTCATCCAGGAATTCCACTCCTACGTTTCTGTCTGAAGAATGCAAAAACTCTAACTTAGAGGGGCACACCCTGTCCTATGTTAACTGCAGCACAATTTACAATAGTCAAATTATAGACAGACCTAAGTGTCCAATGACAGATGAGAAGATGAAGAGGATGTGGTACATGCACACTATGGAATACTATTTAGCTATAAAGAGTGACAGAATCTTACCACATGTGACAGGAGGGATAGAATTGGAGGGGCCAACGCTGGATGAACACTGGATGGTTTAACTTATGTGGGATATAAAAAAAAAGTAAAGGAAGAAACCACATCAAACCAAAACAAATCCTAGAAACATGACTAAGGGACTGAGGCTGCAGGGAGAATGATGACCGTGGGGGCACAGGAGGGAGGGTGCCTTAGAGGGCAATGGTGGCGGACATGGGTTGCTTTGACGGTGGGTTTATTGTGGTGGCAACATACAGCTGATGAGGTGTGAGCCTGTCCTTGCACCACACACAGTGTCCTAAGCCAGTGCTACCTCAGGAAGAAAATGTGTCACATGTGGCTCAATTCCTCTTTGGCTGAGAAGGAAAGGGAAAAAGAGAACCGATGGTGAACAGTGCTGCTAGCTCAGATCAGGCGAGCCCCTCTGGAAAGCAGCCTCTCATCTCCAGAGCCTGTCCTTGTTTGGGATCTGAGCCCTGTGCGCGCAAACTACTCTCGGCGTCCCTCCAAGCTGCGGGAATTTCTTTCTTTCAAAATGGTTAATCACACACACACACACTGTCCGGGAGGCCGGTTCTTCCTATCACAGAATGAAGGGTCTAACCTACTTCCAGCTGGGTGTGGAGGGAGCAGAGCCTGTTCCCCTTGCTCTGGAAAACACTACGGAGGTTTCTCAAAATACTAGCAATGGATCTGCCACCTGAATGTACACACGGACCACTCGCCCCTGAGCCTGAGGCCTGCGCGCCTGACCAGCATGCTGAGCGCAGAAAGGGCAAGCCCAGAGGACCAGGGCCCTGCAGCTTCACAGCCACCTCCGCGCTCCCCACAAGCACGCGCACTTGTGCTTGGCCGGGCAGCCTCGCCTTCTCCCCAGGCGACCAGCCTCAAGGACCCGCATTCCCGAATTTTCAATACGGAGCCCCCAGGCTCTAGCTCCTGAATGTGGGAGGATGCTCAGTCCTGGCGACAGGCCTTGGGGGCGGCCGCGCCCGGGTAGCCATGTGCAGCGCCCCCTTCAGCCCTGGACTTTCACTGCACTCGCGCCTCACAGGCAGGCTGTGGTCACCTCTGCTTTGGCGGACCGGAGGCCCGACGCGCGGTAGCGCGCCTTGCTAACTGACGTGCAATTAGACGGAGGTGGAAGTCGTTAATGCCGTGGGAAGGGAAGACATAATGCCTTGAGGGCTCTTTGGCCACTTGGAGGTCAGTTCCTACTCTGTTCTCCATTTGCTGAACTATTTTTGGAAATGGACTGATTTTTTTCCCTTTAAAGTGCATTATTGGTCCTTGGCGCCTCCGTGGTAATGGAATTTTGAAGAGCTCACCTTGTGCGGTCGGAAGCAGGTCGCGGACGGCCTGAACCGTGCTAGGGATGAGCGTTCCGGGACGCGGACCCGAGCGCCTTGCTGCGCAGGGAGCTGGAGGCTGTGGGGGGTCACCGCGAGGCCAGGAGCCGCTCGGAGCCAGAGCGTAAATGGGCCAACTGATGCTGGCAGGGAGGGCAGAGGTGGGTCTGCATGAGCCAGTGCTCACGCGCCGCCCCAGGCTGCTGCCTGCGTGCGTGGGGCCACCACGCCTCCGCTTCGCTCTGCCAAACACGGCTGATCCCGCCTGGCCTTACAGCTTGCTGAGCTCCAACAAGAGGACTATTTAAAGAGTTCTGGAAAACGGCGACTATTCCGTGGAGGCATGGAGCATGGGGGTATCAGCGAAAGGGAACGGTGGAGGTCCGTGCGTCATGCAGGCTGCGTGTCACCCGGAGCAGTTCCAGGCTGTTCCTGGGGCTGTCTCTGCACCTGTCCACTGCCCTGCGTCTCTGCCTGTATCTGGCGTGTTCTGTCTCTACATCTTCATCTCGCTTACAGAGCCTTATCTGTCTCTGTTTCTACAGATAGCTACATCTGTCTGTATCAGGTCTCCCTCTGTATTCATCTGCAGGTCCTCTGTCCCTGTCTTTATAAACATCAGTGTCTCTGCCTGTGTAGTTACTTCTCCATGGCTAAATCTATGCTACACCCACATGTTTATGTTTAATTTACATATATCTATAGCTGGATAATACACTGATATCTATATAAAAATGTCTATCATCCATCCATCTATCTATCTATCTACCTACCTACCTATCCATCCATCCATCCATCCATCCATCTATCCTGATATCTTCTGTAGACACAGAGAAGGCAGGCAGAAGGGTCGGGAGAGATTGAGACTTTCCATCATAAGAAGTGGGGATACAGCTGTAAATGAGCCATCACAGTTTTGACTTATAGCTCTCAGGAGGGACTTGCAGTAAACAGACGTACTTTGAATGAATTGCAATTGTGGTAAGTGCTATAAAGGAAAAGTACCAGATGAAAACAAGACTCACCCCAGCTGGGCTGTGGGGGGCGGGCTCACAAAGGTAAATGCAGGGTCAGCTCTCCTGCCTATACCGGGCGTACCCCGATACCTGCTCATGGGAGCTGGTGTCTAGAAGAGAAGCTCTTCATTCCAGCAAGCCCGATGGTTCGAGTTTAACACGGAGTCAGGTGGGGGACCCTTCGTGGATGAATGAAGGGGACGCTCTCAATGACAGAGTGGGCGGGGGCTCTGCTCTCTGTCTGCTATCCTGGACCCAACGGTGGGCGCTTTTTAAGTTCACTAATGTTTCCTTCGAGATAAGCCCCTTGCCCAGCTGGGGCTCCTGCTGCCGGTGCAGGCAGACTAGCCCTTTCTCTCCCGCCCTTCCCGGCCGCCCCCGTGTCCACCCTCAGGACCTCATAGTGGAAGGAATGTGTTTGCAGTGAATCCTTGAGCCCGAAAGCCAGCCCCCTCTCCTCCTCTCCTGTTTGCAAACACAGCCTTTGTGTGGCTCTAGCAAGGCCCCACAACAAAAGGACCTGGTGTCAGGGAGACTGAATTCACAGATGAGCGCAGAGACCAGTGGGCTCGGGAGAATGATGGCGCTTGCGTTTGCATTTTAATTTAGTTCTCCAGAAAGGACGCTGCTTCTGCTCCTCGGTGGCTTGGACACACAGCGCATCAGCAAGTGCGTTTGCATCGTTTCCATGGCGTCGGCCGCCCTCTCTAAGCGCCCTGCAGGCAGGGCCGGGTCTGCGTCATTTGCCCTTGCACAAGCACACCCATCACATACTTGGTGCTCCAGAAATATCTGAATAAATAAATGAATGAATGCATAGGTACCTCCCGCGCATGACTTCAAATACTAGCACTTTGTAACAAATACCCTCCTCTAAACCAAGGCCAACACTTCCTAACGGGAAAACCTCACACTGATTTTCTGGGTTTTTAAAGAAGATTTTACTTATTTTTGCTTAGAAGAACTGGGGTACAGGCCAGAGTTGCAGGGGTGAGAAGATTCACCAGAGGTAGAGGGGGAGCAGAACAGGCAGATCCACTGTTGAGGGGGACAGGAGAGTTCTGCTGCACCTGCCAGGATCACAGCCAGGCTACCCAGGTGGTAGGGCCGAGACGTACCCCCAGGCCACTGACTTTCTGTTTCCAAGTTAGGATGGTCTGCGTGCTGATGAAACAAATCTGTTCAATCACGAATTTTTTGAAATGCATGTTTTACCTCCATAACCAATCAAAATAGCCTGTGAGACGTTTTAGAAAAAGCACTTGAATGGAAAAATAACACGGTCCCCAAACCACCGTTTTAAAGGAGGTTGGTGAAGAGTTCAGCTAGAATGTGTGCAGCTACAAACTGCTGTCTTAAGTGAGCGAGAAATTTATATTCTTTTCAAACTGAGGGAAAATCAAAATCCACCGGCGACCCTCCCGTCCCCCGGCTGTCTCGTACGTGGCTCCGTTTCTGGAGATCTGAGATAATCATTTTGTCCTTGAGAGTCTCGCGGCTGTGCTCTTGGAGAGTTGGGTTTAAAATCTTAGGATTTGATCCTTTGCAGAAAAACAAGGCGTGAGCACCTGTGAAGCATCTGAAATCAGGCTCTGCGGGGGCTGGCGGCCCCCGCTTCCCCACCCCTTGTCCTATAGGAGGCGGGGAACACACCCTGCTGGGGGAGCCGCTGCTGCAGGCACCACCTCATGTCCCAGGGGCTGGTTTGGAGTTGACGTGGGGAGAGCTGTAAGCGTCTCGTAGCTTGTGTGTGCACGCATGTGTGCATGTGTGTGCACGCGTGTGTTGGTGCAAGTAGAAGCGTATTGACAGGTACAGGAACACAAGTCACCCAGGGCCTACGGGGGCGAGCCGATGGGCCTTTGACCCCGGGCGTCATGTCCCGGGGCTCCTGGGCCAGGCTGACCCCGGACTGAAGTGCCTGGACGCACCGGCTGCTGCCTCTGGGAGAGCCCCGTCCTGCTGGGCCACATGTGTCTGTGCAGCGGCGCCGCCCGAGGTGACGATGTGCCCTGGGGACCGGCGGGAGAGGAGGTGTCGGTGGGAGACACAGACGCGAGCGCAAACCCCCCCCACCCCAGGCGCCTGTGAGCTCCGTCTCCTCTGCCCCACCCCTGTCGGCCATGGGTGTCTTCACACCCATGTCTTCTCATTGCATATTTGGGGATAAAAAGAGCAATTTCGTGACTCCATATGGGCGGTCAAGGGCTCAGGACGCAGCCTCGGAGCCATCAGTTTCCGGGCCCGAATGGATGGTGTCGTTCCCACTTCGTCCCTGTCCTTCCCTGCCTCGGGGCGGGCTCCGGGCCACCCTGTCCGGGTGTGCTCCGTCCAGCTGGGAGCCCGCTCGCTGCCACGCGGGAGTCCTGAAGCCGCTCAGCGCTGGCGCCGGCCCTGCCGCCCAGGGCCGAGCCCCCCTCGGCCGCCCCACGCCCCGCCAGCCAGAGCCTTGACAGCCCCAGGCCCCGCCTACCCGCCGCCTGGCTGCAGCGCCCCCCGCTGCCCCTCGGCCTCACCGTTTCCTCAGGCCGACTCCCAACGCGCCGGGCAGTGCTGGGCTGGGTGGGCCAGGTCTTCTCAGGGCGTTGGGATACAGGAGGGATGGTCCTCGCCGGGAGGGGCAGGCTGCCGCGTCTCACAGCGCGTGGCTGTCACCCGCAGCGCAGAGCGTTCGCCAGTGAGGAGGTTTCCAGAGCTTTTGTTGGGTCTTATTGTAGACATGGTTGATCAAGTCATCAGCTGTGCGCCTAGAATCCATCTTTCCCCGAGGCCGGGCTGGCCCAAAGCCCCAGCCCTCTCATGGGCGGATGGGTCATCCGGTGCCAGCCCCCGTCCCGAAGCTCTCCAGGGCCCACCATCCGTCTCACCTGCCGCATCCCCGACCCCACTGTGCCCCCGAGGGTCCGGCCTGACTGCCGGCAGCCGCCTGCGTTTCTTCCCCGGGGCTTCCTCTTGCAGAGGTGACTTGCTCCCCAGCGGTAGACTGGGAGGGGGGGGCTGCCTGCTGCCTGAGAGAGGCGGAGCGATTGCACCATTTCAGGGCAATGGGGTAGAAGACTCGGCCTGGAGCCCAGTGGGTCAGAGGCTACTGCCCTTTCCTGCCTCCCCGCTATGCCAGCTCCTGGCTTAAGGCCAAACAGGTGGCGGTAGTCTGGGGTACAAGCCCCCAGCTTTGCTCTGCATGCTTCAAATCTGTCAATAACAACCAGTCATTCTGGGGCCCTCCCTGGTGGCACAAGGGGTTCAGCGCCGCGCTGGGAAGCATCCACGGCACAGCAGCGCGAGTTCGATCCCCGGCCAGGGGGGGACCCACAGGGCGCAGCAGACCTCTCCTGCCTCCCCGCTGCTCCCCTCAGCAGTGTCTTTCAGTTGATCTGCCTGTTCTGCTCCCCGCTCTGTCTCTGGTGAGTCCTCTCACCCCTGCGCCTCATGTGTACCCCAGCTCTTGAATGCATAAATAAATAAATCTTAAAAAACAAACAACTAAACAACCCATCTGAGGTCTCGGCAAAGTCGCTGTCCCACTCGATTTGCTGAGGCTGGAATGACAGACAGGCCACCTGTCTCAGAGCTTGCCCGGCAGGCAGTGCGTCACTCTGTTTGTGTATTTTCGAAGCCTTTGTTAGTAATTGTTCGTCTATCTTCCGATATCATTTTAGTTCTGGTGATAATTTCTGAATTTCTCTATTTATAGAAAACTTTGAACTTCATATTAAAACACCCTATTATCTGCACGCAGTCTGCTTCTACTATGGCCATAGAAATCATGCGATTATTACCAGCAGTGTTAATTAAATTTGAAAATAAATAATGGAAAGGGATGCTATTGATGACTTAAAAATGAGAAAGTGAAAATTATCCTCCATTCTGTCACCTCTGACGAGCCTACATGGTCTCAGGCTTTTATTATTGAAAGTTTTACGTTACTCTGGATAAAAGAAGCAATTGATTATGAGAAATGCCTTGAATAGTGATCGATTTTCATACAGAGTGATTAAAATCTCTTTTTAAAGCAATAATCAAAAAGAGCCCCGCTGCAATGGTCACGTGCCAGGGAGTTTCCATATTCAACAGATGAACACTTGGGTCTTAATGGAGGGGGGTCCCCCAGGAAAGCAAGGGCCTTTCCCTTGGGCGCGAGTGTGGGTGGTCGTCACGGTCTTCGCGTGTCCTCTGGGCAGCCCCTGGACCATCCCTCCAGGCCCGCCTGGACATGCTCCCCAGGGTGGAGATGCGCCCTCGGCCGCAGGCCCAGCACGGGCCGCACGCTGGGTGGTTAGAACGGCCCCAGGGCCACGGCCTGGGGTGAGCGGACAGAACCTTGCTGTGTGGGGTCATGGACAAGCACACGAGACACCAGCCCTCCAGAGCTGTGCCTGGGTCTGTTCTCATCAAGAGCAAGTCGGGGGCCCTCTGGTATTGCAGGGGTCCGTGTCAGCGCTATCTCTGCTGTGGCCTGAGTTTGGTCCCCAGCCAGGGAGGGACCCACAGGGCGCAGCAGACCTCTCCTGCCTCCTGCTGCTCCCCTCAGCAGTGTGTTTCAGTCCATCTGCCTGTTCTGCTCCCCACTCTGTCTCTGGTGACTCCTCTCACCCCCCGTGCCTCTGGCCTGCACCCCAGCTCTTGGGCGCATGAATAAATCCTTTAAAAAACAACCTTCAACATGAGCTGTGACAGGAGCATCCTCTTCCCAATGACTCTGTGTTCAAGCTCGAAGAGTGAAAGTTTTGCCAGGGGCTCAAACATCCGAAGAGGAGAAAGTTTTTAGAGAATTAATTAAAGTAAATAAAACTGAAGGAAATCAAAAATTAAAAGATGCTTCAGTGTCCAAGTCGTCTCCGTCACTGGCTCATGATGCAGCACGATTCACTCATGGGTGGAGTGTAGAGAAACAATGCACAGATGGGCACGGGGAGACTGCAGGCGGCCAGGGGCCGGAGTGGGGGCCGGTGCAGGGGCCAGGCGTGCGGCGATGGCGGAGGCCAGACTCCTGGTGCCCGCACGGCTGGCGTGTGCAGGTGTCGGGACGCGCTGCTTGTGCTGCTCCTGAAACTGTCCAGTGTTTTAGGCCGGTGCTACCTCAAGAGCCGTGCATCTTTAACGCAGCGGGAGATGCATGTGTCCTTCGGCGGGCTGGGGCCTGTCCGTCCGGCTCACCGTGCTCCGTACGGATGCACACACACCTTTAGACCACCCTGTAAAACTGTCCCCGCACTCTCTTCGCTGCGTCTGAGTCCTCGAGCGCAAACTTTCATCCGTGTCGCCGAAGCCCTTTGTTTTTGCTGTGATCACAGTGAGACCTGCCTTTCCCCTGTGACCTCGTGACCCACAGCCACGGAACAGAGTTCCACAAACACTGAGCGGTTCTGACTTATTTCCATGTACAAGAAGACGCTGGCCGCAAACACCAAGCCAGCTCACACATGCGTGTGGATGGGCCACGGTCCAGGGGGCTCGCGGCTGATTCTGCGACTGGGAGCCGGGCTTGCAGACGCGCTGTGCTGCCAGGTCAGCTTCCCGCTGCGCCGCCTGCTGGGGGCTGCCCCTGCCTGGCCTCTCTTGGGTGAGTCCTCGCGCTGTCGCAGGTTGGGCCTCTGGGTGATTTTGAAAGGGAATTCATCAGATACCGTGAGACAATCCAACTGTAAGCTCATTGAGAAAAGCCACAGCAAAGCACAGGGTTAAGAGTCTGTTGTCCTCCAGAACCGACCCTGGACTTCCCTGCAGAGGACGGCTAGGTGCACGGAGCTCAGGAGACCATGGCGCAGATGTTCTCGGTCAGCAGTCTCAGTTTGGCGATGACCTCTTGGTGCCAGGAGCCACCCACCGAAGACCAGCGCCACTTACCTTTAATAAGGGCTGCCGGGAAGACAGAACCTTCAGCCGGCTACGAGTCTCAAGCCTAGACTTTTAAGGCGAAAGCCTTTGCTCTTGTGCTTAATCAAACACAGCTGGTGGACATGATGGCTCCAAACTGTGGGGGTTTTGAGAGAGGACAACTTCATTGGGCCATCCGGGAAATGTCGCTGGGTTCCTTGAAGAGCATGCCCAGAGGAAGGCTCGTCTTTGGAGCACGTGTCCATTAACAACCAGCGCACCCAGGGCCACGGCCCCGCGCCTGCCTGCCCACTCCGGCTGCTGCCGCCGCTGCTGTGGCTTCCCAGCGCCTGGTCCTTTGTACCTTTGGGGTGAGTGTGTGATCAACGGGGCAGAGCTGGGACGGCCGGCAAGGACCACAGAGCCCTGGGTCCTCCAGGCAGAGAAGAGCAGTGCCTGATGGACGTGCTCGTGTCCTGCACGGACACCAGGATGAGGCGACTCTGGGCGGGAAGGAGCCCAGACAGCACTGGATCCAGTGGAGACGGGACCATAGGGGGCAGCCCCCGGGCCGTGGAAGCCGTGGAAGGACCGTCTTCTGCTTGATGACAACGCCCTGTGTTTTGGGGTCTCGCACCCCACAGTGCCTGTGTCTACCACTGCACGCGAGACAGTCTCTTCAGGACTCCTTGTAGAGCAAAGGCCCTCAGCCAGGGGCGCTTCGCCCACAGGACACTTGTCAGCGCCTGGAGACGTGGTTGGCTGCCCGTGGGGGGCTCGTGGGGCCACGGGCTCCAGCGGGCAGGGTCAGGCAGCCCTGTTGACAGTGGGGTCCGGCCCAGATGTCGAGAGGTTGAGAACCCAAGCTGTTCAGGAAGACGCTCCTGTTGACCCACTTAATAAATGCACCAAGGGCCCGGGGGCTTCAGCGACATGCGTGAGCCCACCCAATGGGGTGTGCGCAGCCAGCTTTGACCCCTGAAGCCCCGCTCAGAGCTCACCCCCAAACCCCTACCTCGCAGATGGTAACGTGTGACGGAGGAAACGTGAGGGCTGGTCCTGCCGGCCACGATGACCGGTCTCTGGTCTCCGGGTTCTGGGAATCTGGGGAGCGCCTCTGAAGCTGAGCGTCCCGGGAAGAGGGGCTCACCTCGGGACCCGGCTTGTCAGAACGCGAGGTTCGCTGTTGCCTCGCGCGCATCACAACGCCCGTTGTGAAACCCGCCCGCGCCGCCATCCTAAACCGTCACTGCTGTTTCAGACGGCCAACAGGTGTGCCGGCGCGGGCGGGCGCGGTCGTTCACCGCCGCGTGTTCATCATCTCGTAACGAGGCCCCAGAAGCTGCGTCTACCTCCTGACAACGTGCAGCAGCGTCCTCAAGGCCGAAGTGCTGCGTGTCTCGTTTATGCACAGCAGAGCAGCGCCTCTGTAGCTTTCCATCGGGTGGATTTGTTTCCTCCGCCTTCTCCACGCCAAAACAGCGCTGGCAAGAGCTTGCTTCGTGGAGCGGTGCGCCCGCCGGCCGGCTCCCAGAGCTCAGCCTCTGGCGGTGGCGGCATCCCTCCTGCAGGGTCGCCAGGGCAGCGGCTCCCGCAGGGCAGGGCCCAGCGCGACGGAGACGAGGCCCTTCCTCTTCACGCTCTCAGGCCCTTCCCTCCCTTCCTGGCGCCTTCTTATTTTGTTTTTTCTTCCCTTCTCATTTTCGCTTTCTGGGCGCCTGCAGTGAGGGCAAGAGGAGGAAGTAGGGCACGGAGGAGGAAGGGCTGTGAGGTCTGCGGCGCGCTGGGAGCGCCCGAGCTGCAGGAGAGGGGCGGCTGGCCAGGCCGGCTCCTGCTGCGGTGCCAGTGCCCACTGGGGAAAGCTGGGAGCACGTGTTTTTAAGGGACAGGCGGGAAGGCCGGTGAGAACTGCCTTGGAGACCCAGGTCTCGCCGCCGCGGGTACGTGCCTGTTCACAAAGAGGGTGTGTGTTTAGTCCCCGTCCGCGGCCTCCTTGATGACACAGGTATATAACCCGCCCTTGCAAGGCAGCTGTGTGTTTTCCATACTAGAACGTTTCACCAGTAAAGCCTAACCCTTAAAAGGCGCTCAGGACCCACTTGCCAAATGAGGGACAAGTGGAGGTGAACGCGTGGCTGGAGTTAAATAAGGACACAGACCAAAGCTTAAAGCCGCTGCGCCGGACGCAGGGGCTCCCTCTGGCTTATCTGGCCGGGTGATCGCGCCAAGCACGTTTTCGCTGCACACTTTCTGGGCGTCCTTATGCTCCGTGCTGTCACCGAGCCCCAGGAACACAGCACTGTTAGTGTCTCCATTTTGAAGATGGTGGTGGAGGCTTAGCGCCAGCACACAGTAGATCCACGCCGAGCCGGGGTGTGTGGGCTGCCCGAGCCGGCCGCCTGTCTGTCACTCATCCGTGTTACCAAGCCGCGGCCATCGCGGGGCCAGGCACAGGGGAGCATCTCTGAAGGGACGGACACTGAGGACAGAGGAAGCCTGTCGACAGCTGCCCTTTGGGTACTTACAATCCTGGCAGTAAGTGAGGGTGAGAAATGGGGCACACCAAGGGGACCCTCTCCAAGGGGGATCCATCCTACCCAAGGGGCAATTGCAGCTTGAATTGTCTACGGTTCTGCATCACCATTTGTCATTCTGAGACCGGAGTCAGCTTTCCTGTGCCGGCGCTCTGTTCTTGAATTGCACCTACATCCTGGAAGGAGCCTTGTGTGGAAAAACATCGCACCACCATTGCTGGGAGCCCCGGGGGAGTCATGTTGGAGAAAGAGCAGGGGTCTAGACAACCTCACCCCGACACTCTGTCCCCAGGCCGTCCTTCGAGGCACCTCCCTTCAGCTAAGGTGACGCCTCTCTGATTTTCTAAATAGTTTTCAAAATCTTTACTTAGCTAAACTTTAACACCGACTTCCAGCTACTGGCCAGGCCCAGCTCTGCTGCTGCCCTATCCGTGCCATGGCGTCCTTGCCGCCGGGCGTGTGGCCTGCTCCCCTCTGCCCCAGGTGACAGTGGCCCATGGCGGGAGGTCCCTGTGCTGGGGTCTGAGTGCCCTCGAGCCTGGGGCTCAGCTATGTCCATCCTCCTCCTCCATCGCCGCCCACATGCCGCTACCTCGTGGCCACTCAGTAAATGCTGAAGAACAAATGGGACTAGGAAGGGACTGAGGCAAAAAGAAGTGCAAGAAGCAAAAGTTAATTCAGGTGCGTTTCTACCTAATTTCTGGAACCAAATTCCCTGGCAAGGGAGCCACCGGAGACGCTGAAGCTGATGTGGGCCCCTGCCAACATCATTTCAGAAAACATTCAGATGGATGCACCCCGCGGGCTGCGGGAGCGGAGCACACACCTGTACATCTGGGCTAGCTACAGGTAGCACGTCCTCCTCATTCCTCCCAGGCAGCGTGACACTTCCCCGCCAGGTCCCGTGTTTTGCACACTGCGTGCGCACAACCACTTTTGCCTGGTTGAGCCCCTGCAGCTCTGATTGTCTCAGATTATGAAGACACTGCGCTGCGCACAGGCACAACCTCAGACGGAGCTCATTGAAGGCAGAGGTCAGCTCACCTTTCTTGGACCATCCATCAGGAGCGAGTCTGCTCGTTGAATGCACGGAGAATCAGAGTGAAGAAGTGGGGTGCCCCCTCCCTCCCGCCTGTCAGGCAGACACTGGATTTCACTGAGCTGTTAAAAATCTTAATGGATCCCACTGAGCTGTTTCGGTTGTTTGTGACAATCACTTAATTTCCTTGTTTTGCAGCTAACAATGATTTTAATCTTCATTTCAGATTAATCACAAAGCCTCACTGTCCTTTTCTCCCCTCTGCATGTTGGTTTCAACTCTGTGCAATCGATGCAAAGGAGAATTCCTTCCTTTCCTCTCCTGCAGCTGAACAAAAATGTACCTTCAGCAAAATTATATATACAGCAATTTCTCATATGTGTTCAAAATGCATAGCTGCAAAGATTGGAAATACAGCAAAGTTTGTAACAGTGATTGCCCCTGGTTGATTTAAGAGCGGATTTTCCCCCCTACTTCTTTATACAGCTTTACACTTTCACCATTTTCTGGGATGAGCCTGTATTACTTTTACAATAAGTGAATTAAAAAACGAGGGTTTTTCCAAATCAAGAAGACGCAAACTCTGGAGGAGATAGAAGCTGGAAAATGTTCGCCATTAAAGGAAGAGTTAAAAAAAAAATGCTTCGGAGTAAAAGCGAATGGTTGGAGAATTAGCTTGCACCTGAAGGGGGTTCCTTATTACACACCACACTCCCGGCAGGCCCAGTTCATCACATCTCTCATTCCTGATGTGTTGGGGTCTGCTCATGGGGAAGTCCCGGCCTTGCACTGCTAATTATTTATTTCCCAT
This sequence comes from Galemys pyrenaicus, assembly GCA_019455555.1. Lineage (NCBI taxonomy): Eukaryota > Metazoa > Chordata > Mammalia > Eulipotyphla > Talpidae > Galemys > Galemys pyrenaicus. The sequence continues at coordinate 725,899 of JAGFMF010011768.1, forward strand.
TCACCAGCACAATTGACAGCCTCGAACCAATATTACTGCAGAGACCAGAGGCTGCTTCTCAGAGATGACTGAAGTGGTGCACGTGGGGGATGAGGCCGAGCCTTTCGCTCTGAGTGCATGATGCGTGGGACGGAGCTGGTGTGGTGCAGGGTGCAGGGTGTCGTCACTGAAGAAGACCAGCCCTGTGTCCAGGCCGCTGGCCTTAAGCTGCAGGTGGAGGCTTCACTCTTCCCGTGGTCTCCCGTGCCATCCGAATGTCTTCTGCCTGAGTATTTGGATCGAACTATTCCTTAATGGCTAATTGCTAAGCGATGGAAAACATCACTTTTTCTCCCATTTGTAAGTCGGTCAGAGGCCAGTGTCGGCACCCTGTGGGGAAATGAACACTCAGATAAACAGAAGCAGCCTCCGGTCTTGTCCATCCAGGCGTGGGCAGCCCTGGTCCCGGGCCTCAGCTCCCAGGGGCGCTCTCCTCTGGGGGCACCTCTGCCCCTCCACGCGGAGCTGTTCTTTACCCGCAGAGCCCGAGTCTTCTGCAGGCTGCCGCGGTGCAGGGGGGTGAGGTGCTGGGCAAGTAATGAGAATGAGGCAGCATCGTCTGCAGAGTCCTGGTGCGGCACCTCTGAGCGCGGTCTGCTCAGGGAAACCTGCTTCTACGGAGCGTGTGGGTGCTGAATCAGAGCTTTGTCGTCAGGGGAATGCCTCTTAGACGGAAAGAAATGTACTTTTTAACAAGATTTCCGGCAAACTTTGACACATTCACTATGGTGGTGAGCGCGAGCCGACTTTGCATGAAGTGGAGATAGCACCGCGTGCCGGAGCGCCTGCCACCAGCGTCCCACGTCCCTGTGTCCCCGTGTCCCCGTGTTCCGGTCCTGTGTCCCCACGTCACCCCGTCTTCATGTCCTCACGCCCATGTCACTGTGTCTCCGAGTCTCCACATCCCTGTGTCCCCACGGCCCCTGTGCCCGTGCCCCCATGTCCGTGTGTTCCCGCGGCCCCATGATGCCCCTGGGACGGGGGTGCTGTTAGGACCAGAGCGCAGCATGGGCTGTGCAGACCTGTGCGTCCGCGCACCTGGGCTTTCTGCCGCGAGCCAGGCCGGCGGGTGGCGCCTCCTTCCTTGCCCCTCACCGGCCGCCTCGCGCCCCTGCACTGGCCTCTCTCTTCCTGTCTGTCCGGTTCCGGCTCCCAGGTCCTGCCACTCCCTCCCTGCTGTTCTCTGGCGATGACACGGGCTGCAGTCCACCCGCTGGAGGCTGCGAGCTTTGCAGGAGGCTGCTCATAAAGCTGACCTCACCTGTGAGAGGGGAGCCCGGGCACGGGGGATAAAGGCCCGAGGAGACGCAGCCGACAGACAGGTGCGGCCCGGGCTGGGGACTGGCCAGGCCAACGTCTCCAGCAAGGAGTGGGCGTTCACTGGGAGGAGCAAGGCCACGATGGGGATGTCAGAAGGAGGCCCCGGGGAGAGAGCCCAGCACTCAGGGCTGGTCTCAAGGTTGAGGCCATGTGGGCGGGGCTGGGGCCATGTGGGCGGGGCGGAGTCCAGGTGGGTGGGGCTGGAGCCAGGTGGGCGGGGCTGAAGCCAGGTGTCTGCGCGAGGGGCTGCGCCCTGCACAAGGGGCACCCCGCGCCCTCCCGCCCTTAGAAGGACAGTGTTTTAGGTCAAGTCTGAAGAGCTGTGGAAACGTGCCTCACTCCCCCAGGGCCTCCCTTCTGTGCTTACGCCCGTGGGGTTCTCAAGAGGGGCATTCACTCCCTCGGGGACACTGTGCTACTGGAGGCATTTCCGAAAGTCAGGGGGATGGGGATGCTTGGGGCGCGGCGGAACCCCTGCAAAGTAGGGCGGCCCCGATCATGAGGCTCTCCAGCCCGAACGTCCACAGTGGCCAGACTGAGAAGCCCTCGGATAGCTTCAGTACCTGTGTGAGTGAGAGACCCGGATGGCAGAGGGAGAAAGAGGGAGAGGGTGGGGGGAAAGGGGTGTCGCTTTGTACAAAGGTTTATCTACAGGGGTTTCCATGGCAGCATTGCTTAAATTCAACAACAGGGATTTGGAAAATCAAATTACAATCTCTCTTTTTACCCATGATGAAATGACCCTGCAGCCATTATAAATGATGCCTTAGGACCATGTTTAATGAGATGGAACCATGTTCCTGGGAACCGATTAAATACAACAAGCAAGTAACACAACTCTTTGGGTGTGATGGCAATTTCTGTTTCCAAGGGGCTATTTATAGATGTTTGTGTTGATTGCATCGAAGTCAACACTCAAAATGGGACAGAGAAAGAAGCACCCAACGGCACTAAGTGTTATTACCCCTTGGGTGATAAAGCTGGAGCAAGTCCAGTGTTTTCCTTATGTAATTAAATTTCTTCCTAATCCCCTTCAATGAGCAGAGGACCTTTATCGTGACACTGAAATGACAGGATTATTTGAAAAATAGTTTTCTAAATAGAAAGATGCAATTGGAGTAAATCCCAGAGCTGGGGCTGTCTAGTCAGGGGTCTTTCGAGCTTGGGGCGCTGGGCCCCTGTGCTCTCCAATGCAGAGTGGGTGAGGAGGTGCCGTGGGCCTGGAGCACCTTCGGCTCCCGTTCTGAATGTGAATGCTGTGCTGGGAGAGACGTGGTCTAGACCATCGTCTCCCGCGGAGATCTCGATCACACAAGGTCCTCCGGAGCACGCTTGCAGCGGCGTTGGGGACTAGCTGCAGCTGTGATCTCTTCCTGCCCCTCCTTCCCCGGCCCGCTCCTGGCTGACTCGCTCACGGGCCTGTAAAGTGGGTGTCTCCACTCCTTAGAGAAGCCGTGATACAAACCCCACATCCCTCGGGAAGAGGTGGGACTTGACAGCTTCATACGGGCCTTTTCTCTAGTCTTTTTTAATAGTAAGAAACACCTGCTTGCTTTTAAACCATCCGAATGCGCTCCGTAGCCATTTCTGGTGGTGAGTTTGTTTTGTCTTACGTGTTCTTCATGATACCTAGAGATCCAATTCTGATGAAGACAGAGATGAGGGACAGAGAAACAAATTGCTTCTGTTTCAGCAAAGTCCCTCCCTTCTTCGGAAACAAAGCAGCTGATCACCATGACGCTTCACTTTTTTGAGTGAGGCAGATTTGCATAACATACAATTAACCACTTTAAGGTGCGCAGTTCGGTGGGTTTAGTGGCTTTGAGGACACTCACATCCGAAGGAAGCCCAGTGCCCACCAGGTGGTCTCCAGCCCTGGCAGCTGCGGCGGAGACTTCCTGTACTTCTTCTCCCTGCTGTTTAGACACTGGCTGGCATTTTAAGTTGCACCTTAGTTTTTGTTGCGCCTCTCTCTCCTTCCCTCTCTCTCTTTCTCCCTCTCCTCTCTCTCTCACTGTTTCTCTCTCTCCTTCTCTCTCAGGCAGGCTGGGCACATGAAGAGATGGGTGAATACACAGAAAAAGAAGGGGGCACACGGGGCCTCCCTGGTGGTACAAGGGAGTGTATTTCAGGGGATATGCCTGTTCTGCTCCCCACTCTGCCTCTGGTGAATCCTCTCACCCCCTTGCACCTCTGGCCTGTGCCCCAGCTCTTGTGTGCATAAATACATAAATCTTAAAAAAAATGAAAAAGATAAAGAAGGAGGCTCCAGAGGGAGAAGAGAGAAAGGAGAGAAAAGGGAAGGAGGCGGAGGGGGAGGATGGTGGAGGAAAGTCTAGGAGGTAGAGGAAGCCAGGGTGGGTTTTAAGTTTCATTTATTTATGCATACAAGAACTGGGTTACAGGGCATAGGTTGGGGGGGGGTGGGTGAAAGGATTCTTCAGAGACAGAGCGGGGAGCAGAACAGACAGAGCGGGGAGCAGAACAGGCAGATCCACTGACATCCACCACTGAGGGCAGCAGCAGGGAGACAGGAGAGCTCTGCTGCGCCCTGTGGGTCCCCTCCCCAGCCGGGGATCGAACTCGTGCTACAGTGGCTGCAGATAGCTTCACAGTGTGGCGCCTAACCCCCTGCACCACCGGGGAGGCCCCCAGGGTGGGTTTTGAAGGCGAGAACATCCGCCACACACATATCCCCCAGAAAGACAGAGAGACTCACGTGTGCCTATTGCAACGGAGACTTGATGTGAGGGTTCTGAGGACCCAAACGGTCCTGGTCACCCCAAGTGAAAAAGCAAAGGGAAGCAGGTGAGCCCTGCCTGGACGCCAGGCTCTGTCCCTCCGGGTCTCGCCTCGGGGCGCCCGGGCGCTCCCTTGTGAGGTCCCAGGTCCCACACTGACCTGTTAACGCCAACTGCGTCGTCGTTTCGCCGCTTCCCCTTGTTCTTCTCTTAATAGCTGAGCTTCTGTGGTGCCAGTTCAGACGAGGGGTGAGCTCCAGACAGCTGGTTATTATAGGTCAGCCTGCTGCTGTGCACGCTTGAGAAGGCCTGATGGGCTGCAGCACGACACAGAAACCCGCTAACAGTGGGGAAAGAGACGTTCCTATAAATCTCTTCAAGTATAGTATTTCCATATTAAGTCTTGGAAAGCGAGCGTCTGGCCGCACTGATGAATGTGCCCTCTGCTCACGGAGTGTGCCCGGCCCTCCTGGCAGCCTCCTGACGCCCGGGGGTTAAGCACCAACCGGCACTGCATTCCCGCGCATCTCCATTCTTCTCCTCGTCATGGGAACCGCAACTCCAGCCTGTGGGAAGCGCTTCCCACACGGCTGAAATACAGTCGGAGCTGTGCAGAGTAGCTCTGAATGCCGAGCAAGCACAGCCTCACCTGGACACTTTCTGCAGTTAAAGTTGGAACGACATGGAGACTGGTCGAGCAACGGTCAGCTGGCTGGTGGTCTGGAGAAGCCGGGCAACATGGAGGCCCAGGCAGAGGCATGGACATCATTCATTGCCACCAGAAGGTCAAAATTCTACGCTCAGTGCAAATGATGGAGAATGTTCAGGAAGATGTGACGCTGCCACTTCAGGTCTTTTTATTGATTTATTTTTGGTGAGCTGGTAGGTGGTAGGGTATCTTGATGTTAGGCACAGAACTCCAAAGCCAGGTAGGGCCCCCCTTAACCAGCTGTGTGACTTGGAGCAAACTGCTCTGTGCCTCAGTTTCCTCATCCGCAGAATGGGGGTAACGCTGAACATTTATAGAGCCGGTGTGAGAAGTTCAGGAGGGCATGCTTAGAAGCCTCGTGTCGGGTGTGTAGTGAGTGCTGAGTGAGCTGGCCGTCACCGCCGCCCCCTGGAGGCTCAGCTCCCGCTGTCTGCAAGAATGGCACCTACCAAGCTGCACCTGCCACTGTAGGTGTGCAGTGACCGCTTCTGCATAGGACTCTTCCTTGCTCTGTGACGGAGGCATATCCAAGTGAGGTGGGCCTTCTGTGCTTGCGTTTTCTCACCTGAACACAGGGGTGACCCTGATGCTGTGTCGGGCTGTGGCTCCAGTAGCTAATATGTGTCAGGTGCTCAGCCCTTTTCAGTGAGTTTGTGCCCATCCTCCTCATCGTCGACACGGTACTCCTGTTACTATTACCTGGAAACCGTGCAGGTCCTAAAATCGACCATGTGAGCAATAGTCACGAACTCCATAGACAAATGTACAAGGCTCCTGCCTAGGCTCCTCGCTATTCCACACCACATATGATGTTCTCTCCTTGATGGATTGACAATCTGAAGTCTGAATCAATGCACCACTTAGGCCGCCATGGCTTCTCTTAGCAGAGATTTATTAACTTTATGAAACCGTCACACAGGAAGCAGTTAAATCCATTACTGTCCGATCCCAGTGGTGTATGGACGTGACACACCACGGCATCTGGGGACACACTCACTCAGGGAGGGACGCCTGCTCTGGGCAGCTCACCTGCAGGAGGAGAACGTGTTTCCCTCCTCTTGCTCTGGCAGGCATGCTATGTTGGGGGGATTAAAGAGCTTTTTCAATTATTAGTTATGAAATGTCATAGCAGCTTCTGGATTGCCAACTGTGATTGCTCCTGGATTTTAATTACCATCAAGCAAGTTCCAAATGTTGAAATGTGCCTGTGGAGACAGCTTGGGTGGAAAGTGGGAGAGAAAGTCATGAAGAAGGTGAGAACTTTGGGGTCAACCTTCCACGCGGCCCTGGGATCTTGGCTGGACTCCCTGAGACGTGGCTTTTTCGGTGGCTCTCCCATGGCTGGGCAGCAGTAGCTGTTGAGAAGTAATTTCTCTTATTTGCCAACTATCTGCTTCAGGACTGAGGTCGAGCACTAACAGGGCACTGCTTCTTCTGCAGGCTCCAGTGGAGAACCCACTTTCTAGCCATTTCCAGTTTCCAGAGTCTGCCCCTTGCTTGGTTTCTGGCCTCTTCCTACGTCTTTAGAGATCTTCTCTCCAAGGTGGCTTATGTCGTCACATCCCCCTTCTCTCTCTCTGACCTCTTCTAAGGGCATCTGTGATGACACTGAACAAGCCTGAGTGACACAGTATAACCTCAGTATCCTTAGCTGAGTCCCTTTGCCTTATGGGGCCACACACTCGCAGAATCTGGGGGTAGGACATGAACAGCTTGGGGGCACCATGTTTCTCCTGTACCTCAGTGGGCAGGGCTTTCTTACTGGTTTGGGTTCCCTACCCAATTCCCCTTTCATGACCATCACGCCGCCTTAGCTTTCCTGAAGGAGACCATCATTTCCTCTCTCATGCCTGATGTTCCCTTTGCCTCTAGTGGAAGCCTCAATGTACGGCTGTGTATTGTTTACTTACTTAGCCCGTGTCTGTAATACGTGTGACTTAGTGCCTGGCACACAGGAAGCAGCTACTGAAACAGGATTCGGCTGTTCTGCAGCCCATAAATGTGATCTGGAATCATGACCCAGGACTGTGCTTGCTGACGCGGGTCGGGGCCATCTGTAGATTTGACTAGCGCATCTCTCAGGTCTCCCCTTCCCACTGTTGGTGGACCCAGTCAAGACCCCCCACTTGACTTTCCAATAGCCAAGTTTCTGAGAATAAGTATTTCCTATAGCTCAGAGAATATCTACATACATTATTTCAATTAATTCTTCTCTTCCAGCAAACTGGCTGATGATGCCTCATTGGGCACTTAATAAGTTCTTCTGTGTCAGGTGATGATAAACCACACAGAAGACCTGTTTCCATGCAGCTCATGAGTCCTGTTGGAAGAGCTGGACATGCGCTCACACAGCTGTCCATTTATTAGCACTTTTTGGGTGAACGATGAATCAGCTCTGAGTCTGCATCTCCTGACTGTTCAACAGCACAGACACTCAACCTTGAGCCTTGCTCAGCCCATCAGTCAGACATCAGGGCATGTCCTGTAGGGCCTTACGGGATAGAGGGGGTTTGCTTGCCAGCACTACTTCATGGTAAACCCATGTTGTCTCCTATGGATCTTCTTGATTTATCTGAATAGGGTCAAGCCATCCATGAGCCATCTGCTGAAGCCACATCCTTGTTTGACAATCAGTTGGCATCTTATTGGTGATATCACAGTGGGTAATGTTTACCACAAGCTTCTTTATATATGGTGGGATATTTATCCATTTCCAAGTATTCCGAGCCTGTCACCTGTCTCCTGTTGGCTCTGCTTGCCTATTGTAGGTAACTGCTTGGCAATCAGTATATCTAACTCCATCATCATAATGCTTGCAAGACTTTTATGATCCCTGGAATATTACTGACCTGAGTGCAGCTTAGTCGTAATTAGCATAGGAACTGGTACTTTCATGGATGGTGGTTGTCAAACAGCTGATGGATTTCTCTCTAACATACCACTTATATCACTCCAAAGTTACATAAATTTATGATTCTTTTATGACACAGACTGACTTCTCTTGCCACTATCTTCCCACCCTACACTTCACCTCCCATAGGATGATGTCCACGTTCCTTATTGTTCTCAAGTCATTCTCTTGAGGAAGAAATCACAAGCAAATCAGAAATGGTGAACTTGCATCTTGTCTCCTTTTCTGTAACCTTCACTTTTAAGGCAGTGGAGAGAAACTCTTCTGACTCTTGGAAACAAACAAGTAGACCATGAAACTATGGCCGATGCTTTAAAAAAAGAAATAAACATTCTTTTCCCTCTGGTTCAAAAGATAAATGCAGGTTAATAACACTCAGTAAATGGTGTACCTGTTTTAAGAGTGGTGTTAATGCTGGCTGTGCCAGAGCTCCCTAATTAAAAGTGGCTGCTGGAATGGTGATGAATTATCTTGAATTGTTAGTGAAACTACTTTCCTTGTAAGCCTTCTCTCTGCTACAGTATTTTATGCCACCAATAGCTGCGAATGCCTAATACCTGGGAGATGCGGTCTAGTGCCCTTCCCTGTTATGGCTTCCAGAAAAAGATATTTATTTCCCTCGTACATAACGCAGAATTGCAGATTTAAAAACACATACTAAGCAATTTTGCCAGTATCTTGCACACTTGTGCTTTTTTTTTTCCTTTTTCCCCTTGGCCTAGTATGTTTTATGTAACAAGCAGATCCAAGTTTGCATGTTATTTTCTTGGGGGACAAACAAGGACCACCCCCACATCCATTTTCTTATCAGCACTTATTATAATTACGATTGATTAGTGCATTTTTTGCTGTCAATACGCCTATCAGATTCTAAGTTGCCTGAGGAAAGCTGAACAGCCCCTCCCCCCAAACTTACCCTCCCCCCCATCTAAGATGCGATAGTAGCCCCCTGGATATCTGTTGGGTGAGTGACAGCAGAGGCACAGGGATGAGATCAGGACCATGGACAGGGCCACTTTAACCAGCTTACCACGTGCTGACTTTAGATGCACACTGACGGACATGGTGCTTTCAGTTTCTCTCCCGTCGATGGCATAATCATACTCCAGCCCTGCAAGCCCAGAGCCAGAGATGTCTATTTTTGAGTCACTATATTTAGAGAGAAGAAACAGTCTTCCTGAATGTGGAGATGTTCAGTATTTTTGGCTCTTTGGCTATTTTCAAGGTTCTTCATCTGGACTTAAAAACCAAATTAATAGGCGATCGTTTCCTCTCCTCTTTTGCAGACACTATTTTGGGAGGAGATACATCACACAAGTCACGTCAGGGAGCGGGCGGGCTGTTTGCACTCCTGGAACAGGGCTGGTCTCCCAGAGCCGCTCTCTCTAGGCGGCGGTAATTCCCTTCTGCCCTGTGCTGACTTGATTTAGTCGTATTCATTGAAGCTAAGTGAGTTTTATTTTTAAAGAGTGTCTGTGCAGAACTAAGCACAGAGAACATATTTCTCTTGGACTCTGTTTGCAGCTTCAAAGTCCAAGTTTTCATTTTTTGCTTTTGCTTCGTTGTAAGTGGGGCTTGGTCGGCACCTCATTTGATCGCTAAAGCTATTTCACAACCTGCTCGTGCTGCTGCCGTCCTGTTGGGAAGTGTGCATGGAGTCCTCACTCTCTCAGAGCCCCCGCCAGCCACACCCACAGATGGCATGCCAGGCCAGCGGGGCAGGGCACTGCAGAATGCTGGCCTCGGCCTTTTTTTAATAGGAAAAAAAATTAAGTAACATCACATGATAGCACTATGTAAGTTAGAGGTGTGCATCACTGAGACTCAACATGTGGGGACTCCCTGGTGGTGCAAGGGGTTAAGCACTGCACTATGAAGCATCTGCAGCCACTGCAGCCTGAGTTCGATCCCCGGCCAGGAAGGGGACCCACATGGCACAGCAGACCTCTCCTGTCTCCCCGCTGCTCCCCTCAATAGTGTATTTCAGTAGATCTGCCTGTTCTGTTCCCCACTCTGTCTCTGGTGAATACTCTCCCCACTCTGCACCTCTGGCCTGTGCCCCAGTATTTGTATGTATAATAAATAAATCTTTTTTTTTAAAAAGAGAGAGAATCAACATGTGTAGCTACTCCATTTCAGGTCACTGCTGAAAGTGCCAGTCTATTCTTCTCCACACCACTGCCCCCTTTGTCTTCATTTACCCATCCCTCCCTCCTTCTCTTTCGGTAATGACTAGTTGTTCTTATAGCCCACAAGTTTATTTTTTTTAATTAGTTCATCTGTTTGTTTACTTTCCTTATATGCCACATAGCATATATGTGTTTGTCATTTTTCTGTCTGTCTTGTTTCACTAAGCATATTTCATATTGTTGCAAATGACAGGATTTCATTTTTTAGAGCTAAATAATACTTCATTCTGTGTCTGTATATAATATATATGTCACACACATATTAAATATATTACACATATATGTAATATATGTGATACATATGTACATGCAATGTGCATGTAATATAAGAATGTAATGCATACAATACATGTAATATAATAATACATGTAATCACATGCATGCAAATATGTGTGATATATACACTATATAATATATTACATAATATATTGTATAATATATTACATATGTTATATATATATCTTACATCTTATTTTTCCATTTGTCAATTGAGGTTGCTTCCAGTTCTTGGGTACAATAACTATGGCGGTGCATAGCTATTTTGAATTAATAATTAAAATGTTTGTTACTTTCAGGTAAATACCCAGGCGTGAGATCACTGGTTATATGGAATTTCTGTTTTCATTTTTTCGCGCATCTCCATGCTGCCTTTCATGATGGCTGCACCAATTCACAGGCCCATCAGCAGCGTCCATGGCTTCCTCTCCCTCTGCATCCTCCCCAGCACTGTCATTTCTCGATGTTGGGGGAACAGCCATTCTCACAGGTGTGTGGTGATAGCTGCTTGAGCTTTTGCATGTATCGAGTAGTAAAAGATGATGCAGCGTCCGTACGTTGTCTTTGGCGGAGATGGGTCTATCAGCCCCTCTGCCCATTTTCCTGCTGGGCAGTTTGTCTTATCACCTTCTAGTTGTGAGTTCTTCACATGACTGGGACAGCATGGCGTTTGCGTACCTTCTCCACTCTGGGCTGCCTTTCCATGTTGATGTAAGTTCTCTGGGCAGAAGCCTTTCGGTTTGATGTCCCTTTGCATTTGCTTTTGCTGTGTCAGAAAACAGTAGCTAAGGCTGACACCTACGCTACTCACCCCAGAAAACACTTGGACTAGGAGAGTTTGCATCTAGACTGATGTCTCACCAAAGACCAGGCCGTTTGTCAATTCCATGTCAACATCTCCCATGATCACCGTTGGGAAAGGAATTAAAAAGGACCCTGAACTCTGATCGCCCCAAAGTCACGTCACAGGCACTCAGGAAAGGTCGAATGCCCTGCCCACTGCTTCAGTTCCATCCCGAGATGAAGCTGCGAGAACGGGCTGTTGAGACCATTTTAAAGATGAGGCGAGTGAGGCCCGGGAGGGGCGTGTGCTCGAGCCCTGGGCTCACAGGGGTGGGGCTGGCCAGGCTCTTGCCTCTAGCTCCACAGGGGTGTCCAGAGTGCTGCGAGAAGGGCTGTGAGCCCATTCAGGTAACAACGTTGGGCTGGCAAAGTTTGCTCTCGGCTGGGCTCCTCGGGCCTTCATTGCTCTCGCCGTTTGCAGCCCCCAGCATTTACAGAGTGGGTGGGGCACCTACCGTCTCTCTGCAGCCCTCGCTTCCTGGACCTCTGCCTGGAGGCTGTGGCGGCTGAGGGCTGAGAGCTCACACTCCGAGCACAGGCTCAGCCACTCGGTGGAAAGTGTCTGGGCTCCGTCCTACGGTGACTGTCCCATCGGCGACCCCAGACTTCAGGACAGTTCAGGCTCCCCCAGTGCCTGAGCTCTCAGTGCCAGGCTCAGCACTTGCCCGGGACCTGCAAATCCTGGCTGAGTTCTGCAGGTGACGGAGAGGTTACGGGAAGGCAGGTGGTGAGTCTTGTGCCTTTTCACTGCCTGTGGCTTCACTCTAAGAACAGTCTGAACCTATGTGGCTTTGAGTGGTGTCCTGGAGAATGACCCCAGATGAAAATCAGTCCAGCCCGTTTGGATGGGATGACTGTGTTGTCAGAACGCCGGCACGCCAGGGCAGGTGGGAATGCCCCCGTCCGCTGATGCCTCCCTGCGGGCCCAGGCTGTGTTCTCACGAGGTCAGCCACGCGCTGGCGGTGGGCCTGAGGCACGGGCAGCCAGGGCAGAGACATACCCTTTAGCTTCTGATGGACGATGCAAAGTGAGAGCGCCGGTGCCGAGGCGCAGACACCGCCCACCCCGTGCGCAGAGATCATCGGACCGCGGCTCTCTTCACTGGGACCTGACAGGCATGATGAACACGCCGGGAGCTGAGCAGAAATGCGTGGCTCTTTCCTCGGGCTGTGGCTCTGCCAGGCCCCCATGAGAGACGGGAGCCGTGCAAATTGGAGGGAAGAAGCGGCCCGCTGCTGCCTCCTCCGCTTCACCCCGCCCCTGGGCCAGGCCACCCACCTGCAGCTGGGCACAGGGAGGTGCTGAGCGAGCGCAAAGTGATCTCTTCGGCCTGGTTCCTTGACACGTCCCTTCCCCAAGTACTGTTCCCTGCGTGTGCATAGACGCTGCCGTCCAGTTGCTAAGCAACCCCAAGCAACTCCAGTCCACAATGCTTCCTGGACCGGCAGGCGTGTTGCTGGGCCCCACGGCTTCCCCCTTCTCGGGAGGCTGCTGGCCCCAGCCCTTGCCTTCTGCCTTGCAGCCACACCCAGTGGGCCAGGCAGCACCTGGTCCAAGAGCAAATGACCGCTGTTGTCTGGTCTGCTCTGGACAGTTCTGAGGGAAAGGTCAGGATGACCCCCAGAAGCTGGTCAGGAGGGAGAGGCCTGGGAGAGCAGGAGATGGGGGACCCTGTGCTCAGTCTGAATGAAGCTGGGTCTGCCACGGCTGCTCCTAGCCAGCAGAATGTGTGGGGACAGGGCAGGTGTGGGGGTGGGGGGGCTTCCGACCTGGCCTCTGGCAGTCGGGGTGCGAGGAGCAGGCCCGGGAAGGTCAGAGACTAGCATGTCAGGCGCTGGGCCTGGCGAGGGGCTGGAGGCTAGAGGGGCCCGCTCAGAAGAGGGGGCTTCAGGTCTCGGAGCCCTGAGAAGCGGGAGGTGCCTGAGGCGTGACTGGCAGCATGGTGACGCGGCGCGAGAGGAACCAGCGCAGAGGGTGCGGGGCGCGCCGGCTGTCAGGGAGGGGCGAGGGGCCCAGTGGACGGCACGGGGGTCGAGGTCGAGGTGGAGGTGGGTGGGTGGAGTCTGGCGCCAACTTCCCGTGGAGGGAAGACTGTGAAGGAGGAAGGGCAGAGAGAGCCGCCGTGGCGTTGGGAGCAAACAGGCCCCGCGGCTCCGAGGGAAGTGGCCCTGCGCCTCTTAGCTCTGCGCGGGCCTGCCCGACCTGTGCCCTCAGCCAGACTGGCCGCCCTCACGCGGCAGGTGCAGCCCGAGGGAGCCTGCCAGGGTGTGCCCCGCAGGGCTCCCAGCCCCTGGTCCATGAACCAGGTGCCCGCGACCCCCCGCAGGGGCCAAGTGGAGAACCTGTCGCCAGCCGGCGGGGAAGCCTGTCCAGTGTCCCAGGAACACCAGGAGCTGGGGCTGTGCTTCAGAGCACAGCCAGAGGCGTGAGAAGCAGCCCAGGGATTCAGGGGCGGGGTTTCCAAGCTCCCTGGGCCCTTAGGGCTAAGCGGAGGAATCTGCTTCACCTTCTCCCCGGGGAGGGGCTGAAGGCGGGAGGGCACAGGGGACCTCTGCTGGAGGGCACGGTGCAGCGGCCTCCAGGTGTCCTGGCTGGCTCTGGTGCTGGTGTGTGTGGATACTGGCATCTTAGCTGGGGGGACCCCTCTGGCCCTGCCCTGGGGAGCACCTGCCCCTCGCTTCTCCCCAGACACGTAGAAGGCTCTGCAAGTGAGCCTGTGACAGCAGCTTCGCTGCCTTTTCTCGCCAGTGCCCAACAACCCAGATACAGTTTCCAGAATGTGCTTTCAAATCTGCCTCCCTTCCTGCCGCCCAGCTTGTTCCCCTGGGGAGACATGGTGGTGGGGACCTGGCTGGAGCGTCTTCAGTGAGGCCTTGGAGCTCTGCAGGGTGCTCCTACGCGTTCGAGTGATGAAGGAGTGCCTCTGGGCGCAAAATGGATGGGCCGGGAGCTGATAATGCTCAGGGAAATGAGACAGAAAGTGAAAGACAGTATCGGATGGCGCCATTTATCTGTGGAATATAAATAACCAAGAAGCATGTACTGGCGAAATACAGCAAAACAGTTCTTAGATCTAGTGAAAAAATATACTTCGAGCTAGTAAAAGTATTCTGGTTTCCAGAGGGGGTGAAGAGGGGTGGGAACTTTAAAAAAAAACAACAATAACAAGGACTCATTAGATAGAACCTTATAATCCCTGAGAAATTGCCCCCCAACTTCATGTAGCCCTGGGGAGCTCCTGTAGCCCTTCCAGCACAGCAAGGAAGGGGTGCTTCTCTAGCCAAATCCCATCCAGTTCCAAGCTGTGAAGGCCCATTTCCCCCTCTTATTTTCCTTCCTTCCCTCCACTTGTTCTTCTCCCTCACGTTCCCCTCTTTCCCCTACTGCCACTATCAGCAAGATGAAAGAACTAAAATGCTCCTCTTTTATCAAGAAGGTTTTCTCACTGTTCTTCCCATCCCTGTCCTGGGTAAGCACACCTTGTTTAGGAGGTTTTGCATTATTTTACTTGTTCCTTGTGAAGCATTTATCCCTGGCGACTCTCTAGTGCTCAAGGACCTTTCTGAAAACCTCTCCAGGATATGAACAGGAGCCTTAACAATGCTTGAAAACACCCAGCGTGCTCTGTACTTTCTCCCCCACAGGTAGAGGATGTTCTCACAAGCTTATAGATGAGAGCCGCTAAGATGCACTTGTTACCAAGGACACGATTTAATCAGTGATTTCTAAAACTGACATGATAGCAAAAAAGATTTTTCAATTATGAAGCCATTGTTTAATTTGGCCATCCATCCATCCACCCACCATTAATTCAATTAACAATTATTAAATGCCCATGTATGTCCTAGTGAAAACCCAAAGTGATGTTCAAACACTCAGGAAGGTCCTAGTGTAGTATGTACACACACAGAGACACACACATATATAATGTGTAATGGAGTTGTCAAGCATACATAATATAGTATACCTGCAGGTATGCATGCATGCATGCGCATATCTATATTATATCAGAGATACCCAAATACCTTCTGAATGTGAAGTGAAGAAGTTATTCTCATTCATTGCACCCTCCTCAGTCTCAGTCCTGGTACAGACCTCAATTAAAACCAAGCATGTGTTTTTTTTAGTTGGTTTGTCAGTCCCCCCTGCCAGATCCCTCTCAAGGGCAAAGATGGAGTCACTTTTATTCAACTTGCTTTCACCAGTGCAGACACAATATTTAGCATGTCCTGGGTACTCAGAGACTCAGGCAGCGATGCCCCCCCACCAGGCTAAAAGTACAATAAGAGGAAAATGCCAAAGTGGAAAAAAGGCCGCTCTGTGGTGTAGCACAAGTGACAGTTAGGTGACGAGCGGGGGAAGGACACAAACTAATTTCATTTGATTGGAGGGTAAAGTGCAAGATGAGGTCCAGGAGGCTGAGGCTTTGCCACTCATCATATAAGAGCCATACACAGATTTGAAATGGGAGTGAGAGAATGGTCAGAGCTTCATTTTCTATGTGCTCCTCTGGAGGTTGAGTGGAGAGTGGATATGAGTCAGAAAGAAGTTGGCTGAGAAGTCAGCAGGTGTCATGCATGTTCCAGACAGGGGCATCTATTCTGAGAAGGCGGAGATGGAACAGCGACATAGGGGAGATGCTCAAAGCTGTGGGTTGAATGTGGGAGGGCTGGGAGAAGAGGACTGAATGAGAGTGATTTCCAGATGTTCAGTTCAGTGTGACAGGGTGATTTGGGGGGATACATCATGTAGAGACAGATCAGGGAGGTGAGTCAACAGAAATGACTTTGTTGTGAGACTTTCTGTGTAATCTTTCAGGGCTGATGGAGTATCCCCTATGAATATCTAGTTAATCATTGTGCTTCCTCCATAGGCTATCTGGTCTACCATTAATGCTCAACCATTAAGATATCTGGTCTACCATTGTGCGCGTACTCCATGGGGTATCTGGTCTACCATTGTGTTTACTCCATTGAAGTATCTCGTCTACCATTGTGCTTACTCCATAGAGTATCTGGTCTACCAGTGTGCTTACTCCATGGAGTTACTGGTCTACCATTTTGCTTATTCCATAGGGTATCTAGTGTACCATAGTGCTTACTCCATGGGTATCTGGTCTACCAGTGTGCTTACTCCATAGAGTATCTGGTCTACCAGTGTGCTTACTCCATGGGGTTTCTGGTCTACCATTGTGTTTATTCCATGGGGTATCTGGTGTACCATGTGGCATACTCCATGGGGTATCTGTTCTATCATTCTGTTTACTCCATAGGGTAGCAGGTCTACCATTGTGTTTATATCATTTGGGTATCTGGTCTATCATCATGCTTATTCCATACTGTATCTGGTCTACCATTGTGCTTACTCCATAGAGTATCTGGTCTACCAGTGTGCGTACTCCATGGGGTATCTGGTGTACCATAGTGCATACCCCATAGGGTATCTGGTCTACCATTCTGCTTACTCCATGGGTATCTGGTCTACCATTGTGTTTCCACCATTGGGGTATCTGGTTGACCATTGTACTTGCTCTATGGATATCTGGTCTACCATTGTGTTTACTCCATTGAGGTATCTGGTCTACCATTTTGCTTACTCCAGAGTATCTGGTCTACCATGTTTCTTATTCCATGGGGTATCTGGTGTACCATAGTGCATACTCCATGGGGTATCTGGTCTACCATAGTGCATACTCCATGGGGTATCTGGTCTACCATTGTGCTTACTCCATGGGGTATCTGGTCTACCATTGTGCTTACTCCATGGAGTATCTGGTCTACCATTTTGCTTATTCCGTGAGGTTTCTGGTGTACCATGTGGCATACTCCATTGAGGTATCTGGTCTACCATTGTGCTTATTCCATAGAGTATCTGGTCTACCAGTGTGCTTATTCTATGGGGTTGCCGGTGTACCATGTGGCATACTCCATGGGTTTCTGGTCTACCAGTGTGTTTACTCCATTGAGGTATCTGGTCTACCATTGTGCTTACTCCATGGGTATCTGGTCTACCATTGTGTTTCCACCATTGGGGTATCTGGTTGACCATTGTGCTTGCTCTATTGGTATCTGGTCTACCATTTTTCTTACTCCAGAGTATCCGGTCTACCATGTTTCTTATTCCATTGGGTTTCTGGTGTACCATAGTGCATACTCCATGGGGTATCTGGTGTACTATAGTGCATACTCCATGGGGTATCTGGTGTACCATAGTGCATACTCCATGGGGTTTCTGGTGTACCATAGTGCTTACTCCATGGGGTATCTGGTCTACCATTTTGCTTACTCCAAAGTATCTGGTCTACAATGTTTCTTATTCCATTGGGTTTCTGGTGTACCATAGTGCATACTCCATGGGGTATCTGGTGTACTATAGTACATACTCCATGGGGAATCTGGTGTACCATAGTGCATACTCCATGGGGTTTCTGGGGTACCATAGTGCATACTCCATGGGGTATCTGGTCTACCATTGTTTTTTTACTCCATTGAGGTATCTCGTCTACCTTTGTGTTTTCACCAGAGTATCTGGTCTACCATTTTTCTTATTCCATTGGGTTTCTGGTCTACCATAGTGCATACTCCATGGAGTATCTGGTCTACCATTGTGTTTACTCCATTGAGGTATCTGGTCTACCATTGTGCTTACTCCATGAAGTATCTGGTCTACCAGTGTGCTTACTCCATGGAGTATCTGGTCTACCATTTTGCTTATTTCATGAGGTTTCTGGTGTACCATGTGGCATACTCCATGTGTTTCTGGTCTACCATTGTGTTTACTCCATTGAGGTATCTGGTCTACCATTTTTCTTCCATTGGTTTTCTGGTGTACCATAGTGCATTCTCCATGGGGTATTGGTGTACTATAGTGCATACTCCATGGGGTATCTGGTGTACCACTGTGTTTACTCCATAGGCTATCTGGTCTTCTATTGTGCTTATTCCATGAAGTATCTGTTCTACCCTTGTGCTTACTCCATGGGGTATCTGGTGTACCATGTTGCAGACTCCATGAAGTATCTGGTCTACTTATGTGTTTACTTCATGGGGTATCTGGTCTACCATTGTGTGTATTCCATAGAGTATCTCGCCTACCAGTTTGCTTACTCCATAGGGTATCTGGTGTACCATTGTGTTTATTCCATTGGGTTTCTGGTGTATCATGTGGCATACTCCATGGGGTATCTGTTTATCATTGTATTTACTCTATAGGGTCTCTGGTTTACCATTGTGTTTACTCCATTTTAATCAAAATGCTAGACCAGATACTCTATGGAGTAAGCACAATGGTAGACCAGATACCCTAATGGAGTAAACACATTGGAGTGTCTGGTATACCATTGTGTTTACTCCATGGGGTTTCTGGTCTACCACTGAGTTAGGGCTATCATTATGCTTACTCCATAGAGTATCTTGTCTATCATTTTGCTTACTCCATAGGGTATCAGGTCTACCATTGTGTTTACACCATTGGGATATCTGATCTACCATTGTGTTTACACCATTGGGGTATCTGGTTTACTATTGTGCATACTCCATGGGGTTTCTGGTCTACCATTGTGTTTATTCCATGGGGTTTCTGGTGTACCATGTGGCATACTCCATGGGATATCTGTTCTATCATTGTGTTTACTCCATAGTGTATCAGGTCTACCATTGTGTTTACACCATTAGGGTGTCTGGTATACAATTGTGCTTACTCCATGGGGTATCAGGTCTACCATTGTGTTTACACCATTAGGGTATCTGTTCTACCATTGTGCTTACTCCATGGGGTATCTGGTTTACCATGGTGCATACTGCATGGGGTATCTGGTCTACCATTATGTTTACTCCATGGGTTTCTGGTCTACCATTTTTTTTTTAACACCATTGGAGTATCTGGTCTACCACTGTGCTTACTCCAGAGTATCTGATTTACCATTGTGTTTACACCATTGGGGTATCTGGTCTACCATTGTACTTATTCCATGGGGTATATGGTCTACCTTTGTGCTTACTCCATGGGGGTATCTAGTGTACCATGGTGCATATTCCATGGAGTATCTTGTCTATCATTGTGCTTACTCCATGGGGTATCTGGTGTACTATAGTGCATACTCCATGGGGTATCTGGTGTACCAGTTTGCTCACACCATTGGGTTATCTGGCCTACCATCATGTTCATACACCTGTACCCAATGGACATGTCTCTCTAGGTTGAAGCTCAAACATTGAGGTCAACAGCATGGGTGTGACTTAACCCTTTATCCCAACCCCTTGGAGAGCTTATTACAGGAGGTAAAGAAAGAAGTATGGTAGAAACTTTTGAAACCACGGCATTGGTAGTGCTCTGTCAGACTACCAGGCAACTGTTAATTTTACCTTTTGCTTCTGAGCTCTTTGAAGCTAAGGCTTATGTTATTTATCCTTCCCCTTGCTTAAGATGGCATCTTATACTTTGTAGATGTTTCAAAAACTGTGGTTTCTAGACAATTTGTCAAAATTTTAAAGATTGCCAATTGCTATCACTTCAGAGAGGCAGGGGATTTGGTTTGCATTGTGTTGTTTTCATGGAATAATAGATCTTAAAAAGAAATTCTTAGGCCATTGTCACCCTGGTGACATACAAGGGACAAGGATTTGGGGACACTTTCCAGATCCTACAAATATAAATGAATGTGCTCCTGGCTGAGTGGTGACAGGACCAGGGGAGAATGATGGTTCTTTCCCTTACTTTCAGCTTACTCTCAGCTTACTTTCCTTGTCTGTAAAATGGAGAAGGACATCTGGTTGTTTAGCATGACCATTCTCATTAATTATGTTTACTATAGGTAGACAGATAGACTTGCTGTGTAAGCTATGCTAAATGTCATATTGATTTAAAGACTGGAATCTAGGAAGGGCTAGAAGAACACCAAAGGGAGCCCACGGTTGCTAATTCCAGACTGGTGTCCTCCAGCCACATGGCCTACGCTGCGGAGAAGGTTCATGGCAGTTAAGAGGGTCCCAATTTTTATTTCCCAAACCATTGCTAAGCGGGGAGGTAATGTTTGGGCTTCTGTCCCCTGCCTAGGACCCTAATAAGCAAGGGATTGTTTTTCCCCTCTGGTTTTCTTGTTGCAGAAGTGAAAAATGAATTTTTACTCTTTGTCATTCTAATTAAATCAAATCTAGGCAAACACAGAGCTCAAGTCACATTCCTTTTCCACAGGAAAACTTTGAAAACTGCACGCCAGATTGCAAACTGTGAAAATTCATTCATTAAAAGTTCATGGTCTGTTGGACTCTTTCTCCTTGAAGCATTGCACGATGCACACTTCCTAGCTATGTTTATGTGACAGATTGCCTAACAGATTCCTTGTACGGGAGAGTTCTAGAGTCTGCCAGAAAGACCTCACTTGGAACCTGTGGCCATAAGTGAAATGGGTTTGGAAATGTCATCTTGCTTTCTAGTGGATAATTTAGTACTAATGGCCTAGGAGATCCCTCAAGACCAACAGTTCTATACCTGCATGCAGTTAATTGGACTATGCAGAAATGGGAGTCATAGGAATGATATGCTATAAAAATACGGGAGGCATTGAATGGACTAACGGTGTGTTCTGCCGCCAGTATTGACTTTCAATCATTTTAGTGCATAGCTCACCACCAGAACCTTCAGCTGAGGTTGTCTATCAGTAGAAGCGTGCTCCTTGTCAGGCCACGTGCCAGGTGTGTTTGTAGCTGTATGAGTGTGCCTGTGTAGCCCCTCGTGCATGGGTAAGTCACATATTTATTTACATTCAAAGCTTGCGAATCCTGAGGGCTCAGAAAGTAAGAATCCGTAGACCAGATTTCTGACCCAGCCTTTCAGCGACATCAAATGACTCCTAAGAGTTATGGGAAGGCCTTTATTTTTAGCAGCCAGTATATTAACCTTTTATTCATCATTCTGAAAGAGGACGAGAAGAAGAGGCTTGTCCTTTTGGTTTCGAGAGGGAAAGGCAGCTGTCCCGGTGCAGCGTCACAGCACAGCCAGGATCCTTTGGGACAGAGCTTGCTCATTTTGGGAGCAGACCTTCCGCCTGTTATTGGCCATGTCACAACACAGTATGTTCTGGCACATCTGAGTATCCTCCCTCTCCCCCTCCCTCCCTCCCTCTCTCCCTCCCTTCCTCCTTCCCTCCCTCCCCCACCCTTTGTCTCTGTCTTCTCCCTACTTGTCTCTCTTTCTCACTCTCTCTTCTCTGGTCTTTTTTCTCCCCTCCCTCCCCTCCTGCCTTGCTCCCCTCTCTCTCCTATTCTCCCTCTTACCTTTCTCTCCTTTCCCCTCTCCTACCCTCCCCCTGCTCCCTTCCCCCTTCATTGATGGTAAACTGAAGCACAATGACTGAAGCCTAAACTGTTCCCCCTTCTAAAATGCCCCCTAAATGCAGCTTCATACCCCCTTCTTATTGATGGGAGGCAGGGAGGCCCAGTCCCTGGAGAGCAAGGACCTGGAAGCACCTGGATTGGGTGGTGAATGGAATAGCCCCCCAGGCCCCCTTCCTTCCTGTGGGCTCAAATTTAAAGGAGATAAAAATCATTCAATGACCCTAGAACCCCACTGGAAGCGGGGTGTCTACAAGGTGTAGCTGGTGGGGTGTCCCGGGCACACCTACATCTCGGGATGACAGTGAGTGGACCGGCGCCCCTGTGGATGCTCAGCAGCCTCCCTGGACTTTCCCTAAGGGGCGCCTCCTGCAGGTGTGCAGCCAAGCCCACAGGACCAGGTCAGCAGCTGGGCGCGGCACTGCAGGCTCATGGGGCGGCCCGAGGGACTTTCGACAGCGCCGGCTTCGGGTTAATTCCGCAGGGTTTATTCTCTTCCACCCTCTCATCCTGTGCAGGGTCCCACACGCAAACGCGTTACCTCTGTCTCAGGGCTGGTGCTGTGGGGCGAGTTTCATGTTGAGTTCGAGAGAGCAGGTGCTTGAAATTTGGTAACGATTTAATCAGAAGACGCAAAAGGACACACGTTTTCATGAACTAACCCCGCAGATGTGCGGGTGGAAGAAGAGAGGCCTCACGAGGTCAGAGGAGTGGACGGCCCGTGTCCTGTGGCGCGGCCGCCTCCGGGTCCCCTTGAGTCCTGGGGCGACGGCTCAGCAGAGGCAGTGAAACGCGGGAGGCGAGTCAGATGCTGCTTGCCGCAGGTGGCCGGGTCTTGAGTGGTAATGAAGGCCGGCGCCTCCTCACATGCGCTCCTCTGGCGTTTGCGGGGTACCGCGGTGCTTCGAGGCCTGAAGTGAGCAACAGGCTTTGCAGGCATCGCAGTGGTCTTGTTTGGGGTTCGAGCTCCTCAGCTGTGACTTTCTCAGCTGGTCAGGGTGCCCGAGGCTGTGTCCAGGGCTGTTCTGTGGGCATTTCTGGGGACCCTCTGCAAGCAGAGGGGTTCTCTTTTCTGACCCACACTCTCTTTCGGCTAGCTGAGCCAGGAGTCGGCCCCAGCCCATGTCCCAGGTGGGTGTCTGAGGCGTGGGAAGAGGACATGGGGGAAGGTCACTACTCTGGGGTCAGCGTTAACCTGGTTAAGTTTCTCGTGTCATGCACTGGTTTTACCTCCTTTAAACTCAAGCCCGCAGGAAGGAGGGGGACTGGGGGCTCTTCCATTCGCCACCGAATCCAGGCGCTTCCAGCCTCCTCCCTCTCCAGGGCGGCTGGGCCTCCCCGCCCCCATCAGTTAAGAGGCAGGGTATGGAGCTGTGTCTAGGGAGCATTTTAGAAGGGGGAAGAGATTAGCCTCTGCAGGCAGATCGCTGGGATGTGACTCCTGGGCCCTCCCTCCACAGCTGTGCCATTTGCTTCGGTGCTGAGCCTCTCTGGACCACAGTACTGGGGTGTGTGGAGTGAGGCGCTGTGACTGCCCCACGGGGCCACTGGCTGGGCACGCAATGACCGCTGGGCAGCCCCCGGCCGGCACACAGCGGGGGCGCTGGGTGAGTATGGGGCACGTGTCTGTGGTCACTGGGACTCAGCCCGGGTGACACAGCTGTCTACTAGACCGCTGTCCCCTTCGTCTTCTCCCCTCCTCTCTTCTACAGGCACATGGCTGGCTGCTCTAGGGTCTGGGGGACAAGCCCCTGCTGTCTAGAGCTTCCACCTCCGCCTGTGCCCCCAGGCCCCACATGACCACAGGAATGTGCATGTGAGTCACTGAAGCGACGAATGGAAGTCTCAGTGCCTCGGTCAGACAGCTGCCCTTGCAGGGTGCACTGGTCACTTGCACCTGGACACCATGGGAGGGGACGTGCCCAGCACCACAGGAAGTTCTAGAAGCCAAGAGAGGCCCCGGAACCTTAAGTCAGCCAGCGTCGGTGTAATTTAAGAATATGGGTAACATCCTTCTTAAAACCACGAGGCTCCCTGGTGCTGAGCTGTCCTGCCTGGCGGGGACGGTGCTGTTAACTTGGGGTGCAGCTGTGGGTGGTGAGGAGTGAAGTGAACCTGAGCGCCAGGAAAGGCCGGGGCCCCGTCACCCCTTGGCCTGCTCGCCCACTCCCCCCCTTTCTATATATACCATGTTCTTTTTGAGGGAAGAAGAGGAAAAGTGTTCCTTGTCCTTGGGTCTGCGCCCGCTGGGGGCTCGGGCAGCGGGACCTGCTGCAGCCCCAGGCCAGGAGTGCTGGGTGGGAGGAGCCCCGCTGTGCTCCTGCACAGAGAAGGTTTGTGCTCAGCCTTGACCTTCAGCGAGTCCCTCACCTCCTGGTGAGTGACAGGCAGAATGCAAACAGGACCTATCTCTGAAAGGACAGAGGTTCTAGGAATGCAATTATTAATCACCGCGAAGCTGTTGTAAACTATTATCATAAAACGACAGGCTCCTTTTATTCTTCTAGATCAATGTTACCGAAAGGCTTTCCTGTCCCAGGCTTATCTTCCGACGGGTAACTTGTATTCCGCTATGTGCGGGATGATGTTTTAATCAAGTTTTAAAGGTCTACAGCAGTTCAGAAAGGACAGATGTTGGGGGATGGGGACCTACCACTGGGGATGGCCATAGTGCTTGGATTTTATGGTTGTGTTTATTCCATCTCTAGTTCCAAACAGGGTGTGAGGCGGTTACCATTATCTAAGCAGAGGGAATCCTGAGAGCCTAGTAATGAAAAGGCAAGGGAGGATAAAGGAGCAGAGGAAGCAGGTGGATGGTGAAGGTCACACCAGGAACTTGTGATGTTTCATTTATTCAGACTCACCAAGTCTTACTCTAAAGTCAG
This sequence comes from Galemys pyrenaicus, assembly GCA_019455555.1. Taxonomy (NCBI): domain Eukaryota; kingdom Metazoa; phylum Chordata; class Mammalia; order Eulipotyphla; family Talpidae; genus Galemys; species Galemys pyrenaicus. The sequence goes on from JAGFMF010011768.1 coordinate 750,144, forward strand.
CCACTGGAACTGAGCACATGATAGGTCTAAGAATTCTGGTAAAATGAAAAAGAAGGGTGGGTGGGAGGGAGGAGCAGAGAAGAAAGGAAGAAAGGGAGGAATGAAGAGAGGG
>JAGFMF010011768.1:750347-904010 GCA_019455555.1 Galemys pyrenaicus
GGAGGGAGGGAGGGAGGGAGGGAGGAGGGAGGGAAGGAGGAGGGAGGGAGGGAGGGAGGGAGGAGAGAGTAAGGGAAAGGGGGCGGGAGGAAGGGAAGGGTGGAGAAAGGGAGAGAAGAGACTAGAAAACTGCTTGCTCTCTTGCCATACTTCTCCAACAATACTTCATTTAGCACCTACTGTGTAATGGGGTGTGGCTAGGTGCTGAGGAGGGAAGAGATGCATCTGAGTACCGTCAAGGCCAGGCCCCTCCCAGCAGGGGCACTGGCAGGCTGGGCACCTTGGACAGACGCTGGCCGGTGCACACACATGCTCTTGTGTGAGTTTATCGATGATGGTGGGGAAGCCACAGCCAGTGAACCTGGAGATACGTGAAGACCAGATAACTCAGGGCTCTGTTAAGGCCAGCTAAGGAGCTTGGCTTTTACTTTAAGGACAATTGGGAACCATTGAAGTGGATCAAATTTTCCATTTAGAAAGATAACTCTCCCTGCAGTGTGGAGAATGGATTGCAGTGGAAGGAGCCAGGGAGGAAGATGGGGCAGGGCCGGGCCTGCTGCAGGTAAGAGGGATGGCGTCGGGGGCAGTGAGCAGAGCTGCAGGCTGGGAGATGGGAGGAGAACCCACTGAACTTGCAGATTGAGAAGGACGTGCAGATGGGAGCAAGCAACGTGGACCCTCACATTCTGGAATGTTCTGGGTGGATTCAGGGAATGGGGTGGCAGAAATAGAAAGAGGAACAGATACTGGGTCTAAGGGAGAAGATGATGAAGCGAGTTGTAGGTTTGATGTTTGCGACGTTGGGGAGGACACTTGGGTGAGGCTGATGTTGGGGGGCAGCTGAGTGCATATCCGACACAGAAGTGAGACATTTGGAAGCTTCGGGTTAGACGTGGCTTTTCAGCCATGAGGATTGACGGGGTCATCCCGGCAGGTTTTAGAAAGAGAAAGAAAGAGCTTTTGGATTCCAGCCTTAAGAGCTTTTTGTATTCCGCTGGATAAGGAGTTCAGAGTGCAAGCACCCCTAAAAACAGGGGGAATGGGGGGCACACACATGCTGGTGCATCAAGGAGAAAGTGGGGCAGCCCCACCAGGACACCACAGGGTTCCTGGCCAGGGGAAGCTGTGCATTGAGGAACCCCTGAGGAACCTGCAATGAAAAAGGACAGGAGCCAGGACTCGCTGCATTTTCAGGTGACCTTGGATTTCTGCAGGTCTTGGCTGTAGCTTCAGCTTGCAACCTGTGGGCACAGGAGCTCCCGACTGATGTCCCAGGCGTCCCCACTGGCACATCACCAAGCTGAGCTCTCGTTCTGAGCATGTTCTGAGCCATGCCCACGGGCTCACGAGGTACCAGGGGTCTTCGAAGCCTCCCCGTGAAGGCCCCGCGGCTGTGCATGACTGAAGTCCTGGACGTGGCTGTCTTGTGGAAGGCCCCGGGTGAGCTGCTGCTGTCTGCTGGGATGAATGATAGCGTGGACGCCAGCGATTTGCTGTCCTTCATCCTTTGATCTGTTTTAACGACCAGCCTGTAATTAGTTGTGTGCAGATAGGTGTTACAAATGGACTTGCAAATTCAGCTCCTTAAAATATCGTGGGTATAAGATTCTCCCTGCAGTGCGGTTTGCAGATACTTCTGGAGAGAAGTCAGATGAAGCCAGGATGCCCTCGTGGGGCTGCAGGAGGCCCCCCGCCCAGATGCTCCTACCCAAGTGGCATCCTCTGCATTGGGAGTCGTGGCCCTTGGCGTGGGGCCTTAGGCGTGTGTTCTGAATGGACATACACAAATTGGTGGCGTCCGTGCTGCGAAGTTGAGCGAAGTCTTGTGCAGGTGGATTGTGTTCGCACCTGTGTGCAGAGCAGAGCTCAGCTCCCTGGGCTGTGGGGCGCCCAGGGGCAGCTGCTGTTCACCTGGGACACGCTCGGGGCGCAGAGGCCACATGGAGGGAGTAGCGGGGCTGGCGCCTGCACAAGTACTATGGTTTGACCTTAGAAAAGATAGATTAAGTCCTCTTAGGATATATATTAAGGTGGAGCCTCAGTCGCTCCACCTTTAAAATGAGGACATTTATCATGCCAGACGCAGGGCTTATTAGAAGGATTAAGTGAGAAATGCATGCAAAGGAGCTGGGTAGCTGCAGGATGTGCTGGGAGCTCAGTATGCTAGTGCTCGCATCTTCACGGTGGTAGCCGCCGTGGTAGGTAGAAGGATGCAGCAAGGACCCTCTTTTTCTGGTGCAAGGAAAGAGCAGATGCCTGGTGTCCTCAGCTGAGCTCGCCTGGCCCGCCCGAGCCCGTGGCAACACCACCAGGCTCCTCCAGCCACAGGGAGAACCAGACACCCTCAGCCGACCTACCTGCGCAGCACTGCCGCAGACACCGTTCGCGTTAAGGCCCTCGGCATGAACACCTCCTCCCTCGTGAGCGGCAGGAACGGCTGTGTGGATTTGCGGGCTAGACGCGCGCTACTGAGTGTATTTTGCCCTTGGCGGCCCGCGGCTCGCTGTGCCCCTCGGAATCCTGGGGTGACAGCGGTTCCTCTCTGCGGGGAGCTGTTTTTCTCCCCGAGACATGCGATTAGAGGGCCGTGACCGCGCTCACGGTGCTTCCCGGACTACAAATGACGAGCGTTCTTTCTCATGCTTCCCTTGGATCCCACTAGAAATTCAGTGCTTCTGAAAGGGGAGTTTAGAAAGCCCATTTTCTTTATTCAGCCCACTCAGCTCACAGTGTCATCCTTTCAAAAGAGTTTTAATTTTAAACTTCCTCCCTCCATCCCTTAAATATGAATTTAGGCTCCTTAAGGATTTAGCAAGATTCAAAGTGACACACACCCTGACACGGAAGGCACCTAGGAAAGATACTGATTATGTAACTGACCTCAAAGTCTTGCCCACAAGAGCTTTCTTTGCAAACTGCCCCTTCATCTGGGCTTCGTCAGTCTTTCGAGATAACAGTGCCTCCATCCGTCACGGCATACGCTCTGAGGGTCTGTACCGTCTCGCGCCTTCTCTTCTACAGCTACGTGGTGCCCCTGTGATGCATAGCTGGGGCACCATGACTCAAAACCACAGAGTGGGGGCTTCAGCCACAGAGATAAACTGCCTCGCATTTCGGGGGCCTGGTCGTCTAAGAGCTGGGGTTCACTTAGGTTGTTTCTTCAGAGACCAGCCACTGTCCGGGACTTGCAGTCTGCTTGCTTCTTCCCTCATCCTCACGAGGGAGTCCTTCCACGTCTGTGTCATCTCTTTTTTTGAAGATTTGTTTATGGACACACACAAGAGCTGGGTATAGGCCAGAGGCACGTGGGGTGAGAGGACACACCAGAGACAGAGCGGGGAGCAGAATAGGTAGATTGACCGAAACACGCTGAGGGGAGCAACGGGAAGACAGGAGAGGTTTGCTGCACCCTGTGGGTCCCCTCCTTGGCCAGGGATCGAACATGGGCTGCTGTGCTGTGGATGCTTCACAGTGCGGTGCTCAACCTGCTGCGCCACCAGGGAGGCCCCATGCCATCTCCTTTTCTTACAATCACACCAGTCATATTGCATTAGGACTCACCCATAGGGCCTCCTTTTAACTTAAAGACACTCCTCCCATAACAGTCACATCCTGAGGTTCTCAGGATCAGGACTTTGGCATAAAAGTTTTGTAGGAGCTCCGCTGAATGCAGAGCATCGGTTAACATTAAGTTGGTTCCTTGTGTCTCCATCAGCAATCTTGCATTTGTGTGAGGTCTGGGAAAACAAATAGCACTTGGAAATGGAAATTAAAGCTAAAATGAGACAATGAGATACCGCTACTCACCCATCAGCATGGCCCAAATCCACCCCGACAATGTCAAGTGCTGACGGGGATGCAGAGCAACAGGAACGCTCGCGCGAGGCTGGTGGGGATGCAGCATGGCGCCATCACACCAGGCGGTCACGCGGCAGCTTCTTAGAGGACACAAATGCACACCATGCAGCCCAGCAATCGTGGTCTTTGGTCTTTACCCAGAGGGGCTGGACATTCATGGCTGCACAAAAAGCCCCGCACACAGTGCTTGCAGCAGCTTTCTTTATAACTGCCCAAACGTGGAAGACGCCAAGATGCCCCTTAGTAGAAGGGGTCCATACATCATGGTCCTTGCAGATGGCGGACGTCCTAGCAGCAGGTGAAAGGTGCTGTGGAGCCATGAAAGCAGGCAAGAAAGCTAGACTGTGTTACTAAGTGAAGGCAGCCGGTCTGGCAGGCCAGGGACTGCGTCTCCAACTCTGCCTTCTGGTGGGCGCAAAGCTACGGAGCGCAAGGCCAGTGACTGCCAGTGGCAGGGAAGCAGGGGCGGGCAGAGCACACGGGGCCTTAGGGCAGTGAGACGTCTGTGACTGACGCTGTCGGTGGAGACCTGTCCATGTGCGCTTGTAACACCCGCAGGATGTGCACCCCAGGAGTGCGCCCTGATGAGCATGATGGGCCTTTGGTGAGAACGGTCTGTTGGTGGCGGTCCCTCAGCGGTAACGAATGCAGCGCTGCAGTGGGCGATGCTGATCGAGGCAGAAGGTACAGAAGGCGAGGGGTGATGGGCAGAGGCATAGACTCTCAGGATTGCTGTGCACCCACAACTGCGCTAAAACACAACGCATTAAAGACAAAACAAGACAAAACCAAAAAACCACTGGAGCCCCCCTGCTGCAAAGCATCCCGTGCACAGCAGTGGGAGTTCGATCCCTGGCCAGGGAGGGGGCCCACAGGTGCAGCAGACCTCTCCTGCCTCCCCACTGCTCCCCTCAGCAGTGTGTTTCAGTCGATCTGCTTGTTCTGCTCCCCACTTTGTCTCTGGGGAGTCCTCTCACCTCCCAACCCTCTGGCCTATACCCTAACTCTTATATGCATAAAATTTTTAAAAAAAATCTTAAAAACAAACAATAATTTAACAAATACCCATAACACTTGCCTAACTGGATGGAAATGTTTTGTTGTAATTTGAACTTTCCCCTCTCCCCTCCCCTTCTCTCTTCTCCTCCCATCTCTTCCCCTCCCCTATTTGCTCATCCCCTCTACTGCTTCTCCCCTCCTTTCCCCTCCCCTCACTCCTGTCCTCTCCTCTCCTTTCCTCTTCATTTTTGCCCAAAGTAAGTCATGCCTATGTCTTCACGTAGAAATTTAATAACTTGATTCTGTTTTGACAAAGATTTTTAATAGAAGATTGTTTTTCCCAGTGGCAATCTGCAGATTAATCGGATAATTTTAGGTGAATCAAAGAGCTAGGAGGACTGTTCTGTTTAAGCTATCTTTGTGCTTATGTGGGGACAATAACATCATCCAGTAAAAGGATGTATGCAATTATATCAGCTTTGTGGTAATTATATGGATATTTTCGTTGTTCGGTACATTTAATTATGCTTTGTTAAGCAGCCTGTATTAACTTTCAGTGGGGCAAGCTCTGACTGGATTAATGCCAAGAGACTTGTACGTTTAATGTCCCACAAGATGTATTTTCCTAGCGGCAGAGAAAGAGTGAAAGCTGGGCAAAAGTCTTATAAGATTGACTATCTTTTCTTTCTGTTTCCTTTAAAAAAATGTTTAATTGAAAGTTCCAGAGACAATTTTATCCTTTTTGAATCTTTATTTTAGTCATTTGAATTAAAAAAGTAACACAAGTCTTTGAAACCATTAACATAACACAGAATGATCGAAAGTAAGGTAATAATGACATTCTGCTCCTGTACTTCTCCTTTCTCCGAGGGATTATAATGGATTTCCAACTTATCACTGGCTTATCTCCTGTCTGCTCTCTTTGCAAATCAAATATAAAATTCATACATATATCTTTTAAAGATGTGCTCATATGTATTAACTTTGCATTTATTAATAATAAATGCATTTATTGTGTGACTTACCTTTTTCATATGATATGGCTATTATCCTTACAAGTCAGTATTAAAAATAACCTTATCCTTTGTAACAGCTGCATAGTATTCCATAATATAGAAGCATAATAATTTCTTCAGCCATTTTGCCACTGATAGCCTTCAGATTATTCTCCTTTGAATTTGTTGGTTTTGTCTCCTGATAAAATATGTATTACTGCAGTAAGCCATTTGTATCTATTTCTTTATCCATTACTTCTTCTTTCTTTAGATGTATTTCCCAAAAAGAAATACCTGCAATTTTTTAATTTCAAGAACAATTACCCAATTACCAGGTTTTTACACAAAAGCATGGGAAGATTTTTAATCTTCCTAACATTTAAACTACCTGACCAATGTTGGGTGTTAGCATTCTTCTTAAAATATTGAGTGTAGGTATATCATTTGGTAAGGCAATAAATTGATTTGATTTTGCTTTTTCTTCACACTAATGATACCAGGTATCTTTCTACTTGTGTGGATTACCAGTGTCTAGCCTTTGTTCTTTTCAATTGGTTTCTTTTTCTTGTCAATTTGTAGGAATTCTTGGTATACTGTGCTATTAACCATAGATTTACTTATATAAACACATCCTTTCATTCACCTTTGGACTTTATCTACGGAAGTTTTTGGCACAGTAGAGTTTAATTTTTTGTGTGATCACTTTTATTGCTCCCCTATCTGACTATTAAGAAAATAACCTCTTATATTTTCTTGTAATAATACATACGTTCCTCAATCTTTTAAAAAGTTTACTGGTAATTTGCTCTTTCAAAATAAGGAATGAAATCTAGCATGCATTATTTTTCTTGAAAAGAAAAATACCCCGTACCAGGTACTCATTCTGTTATTTCCGCTCACTTAACAATTTTGACTTTCTTATACTTAATAGCTGGTTCAGCTGTTGCTCTGCTGTGGTGTGTTAGAATTCCACTCTTTGTTACTCTTCAGCCGGGGCATCACGCAATGGCAGGCACAGGAATGACAAGTCTTCCTATTTTAAGGTGGGGGTCACATGACATGACCTTTGTGAACTGTTGCTTTAAACTAGTCGAAACTAGTTATGTCTGTCTGGGCTGTAAGTGGCGGAAACCTCTCCCAAGCTGGGCTAAGCAAAAAGGTTGAGAAGAAATTCTCAGAGCCGAGAAGTTTAGGAATTGCTGTCAGTTCATTGGATTTGGGAGCTCCACAGACATCAACAGGAGCGGGGCCTTCTCTCTCTGTACCTCAGGTCTTAACACCATCGTGCTGAGGTCGGCTCCCATTACCAAGTGGGAAGATGCCTCTTCACTGTCCCAGGTGCCACCTTGTTCTCTGAACAAAGTCGGCTTAAAGCCCTGGGTCACGTGCCACCACCAGGAGACCCCCGTTGTCAGAGGCACGTGAGCTCCCCAGGAATGAGACCCCTTCGCCTGCAGCCTGTGAACGAGTCCGCCCTGCAGGCACCATGCAGACTGATGCTCCATCCCCTCTATAAGAGGGGAGGATGCACCAGGAAAAAAATCAAATGTTACCCTCAACAGGAGGGGCTGGCCTGTTGAGGATGCCCAAACAGTGCTGCTTCCACATCTGGTACAGTGTGGCTCGAATTCCCGTATTATTTGTGGACAGTCATTCAACTCTTCACATGAGGTCGTCACTGCATGCTCTCCATCATGTCCCCAGCCGCTGGTCAAACTCCAACCCCGGGGTGAAGGTCCTTCTTTCATCTAAGTGGGGAGCAGCATTCGTGGCTAGACCTATAAATGTTGGTGTCCCAGGCCCAGAGAAGTGGAATTAAAATAGCAGCGAGTACCATTTTTACATCTTGAATTGACAAAGAGGAACAAAAGTACTAGTGTCAATTTTGGCAAGACTATGAGGTAATACAACCCTCCAGTACTGTGGGAAAGAATGTAAATTGCTATAGCCTTTAACACACACACACACACACACACAGGTATTCACCAGCAGCGTCTCTTTCTTTCTTTTTTTTTTTTAAGATTTATTTATTTATGCACACAAGCACTGGGGTACAGGCCAGAGGTGTGGGGGGTGAGAGGATTCACCACAGAGAGTGGGGAGCATAACAGGCAGATCAACAAGGTACACTGCTGAGGGGAGCAGCGGGCACAGCAGGAGAGGTCTGCCGCGCCATGTGGGTCCCCTCCCTGGCCGGCAGCAGGGATCGAACTCATACTGCGGTGGCTGCGGTCTGCCTCACAGTGCGTTGCTTAACCTGCTGCGCCACCAGGGAGGCCCCAGCATCTCTTTCTTTAGCTAACCCTACAGACAGAATTTTTTCTATAGACTGTCTTTGGAAAATAGCCTCACCCCATGCACAAAAGTATGAATGGGGGAGATTTGTTGACGTATTTATGTTACCAGTCCTGTTCTAATGTAGTATACATTAATAGTGGATTGATGACAAAATTGCTGTCTTAGCCATGCATTTGCTTGATATCGGAGGGAAAGGCATTTGTACATCTTAACACCAAGAAATCTTTTAATGTAAAGAAAAGTTTTGTTTCAAAAAAATCACTGCTATAGTTACTACATTGTGAAAGTTCACCTTACACAGGGTAGGGCACCTCTCTCTCTCTGTCTGTCTCTCCTCTTTCTCACTCCTTCTTTAATTACACCTTCCATGTGGATTACTGATCATTCAATACGTCTAATTACTCAGCACAGTGTTCATCCCCCTGCTGAATATATTTCACATCTTCTCCGTCCTTCTGTGTTTGCTTAAGCCAGGTTGACCAGATAGCCGTGCATTAAACAGCTGCCACAATGTGTAGTGTAAAGAGAATGAAGACATCCAGAGAAAGATCCCACGGATGGCTCTTAAGCCATAGTGAATAAGTGTGTTTCCCTCAGGCAAGTTGTGTACCAGCTCTGCTCAGTCCATCTCTGCTTTGTAAAATGGGCATGGCCTCCCAGTCCCTCCTATCTCACCTGATTATCATGAAGAGTAAAAAATAAAGGTTTATGGAAAAGGTCCTATAAAGCCTGAAGCCCTGGACACATGCATGGCATGGCCCTTGTACAATTACCATTTATAGCTACTTTTAATCTCCATGCTCATGTTCTTTTATAATAGCTTTTTACCCAGGCAAAGTGGTTTTCTGACACATTGTATGTTTGCAGAATGAGATAGAGTAGATTACTTGGGAAAATAAGAAGTGATGGGCATTTGTTTTGTTTTTATTTATTTGCCTTGATAGACAACAATTTAGTGATTTGACCACTTGTAGCCCCACACTCTAACCAAGTGAGTAACCAGCCATCTCGGGTCCATTATTAATATACAATAAACTGGGATAAGACTTTGATAGCACAAATAAGTGACATCAAACCTTCCCTGGGCATATACTTGGTGGATGGGTGAGGCTGTTTTCAAAGATTAAGGGCTCCTCTCCTGTGCTTTATGCATGAAGCTGTCATCTTTAACCTCCACAGTGCAGGCAAGACCAGGGGTGTCAGAAGGCACAGTGGGTTCGGTTCCATCCTTGCTGGGACCCTTCCTGTTCATTTCCGTCCTGAGTTCGGCAGTTAGAATCAGACCATGGTTCCTAGGGCTCGAGTTCTAAAATGGACACGGAAGGAAACCGGTGTCGTCTCCGCTCTAGGCTGTCTTCTCACCTACGGAAATGGATGTTTTCTTACGTGTCTTCGCCGAGAATGAGGCTGGACTCATTTGTCTCCATCAGCCATATGTTTGCTTCTGTGCTAAAGGGTAGAATTAAATAGTTGCCACAGGGAACATATGATCTAGAAAGTAGAAAACATTTACTATCTGGCCCTTTACAGGAAAAGTTGGCTAATTCCTGATTTAGACTGAATTTTGATTTGAGTCACTGACATAGTAATGAAAAACTTGAAAATCATATATACATACATAGTATATCATACATATATAATATGCAATATGCATCACATACTACACACTATATACAGATGTCATGTATGTATATATTTATCTGATATATGTAATATATGATACGCACATATTACATATATTATGTGTATACACACATATTGACATACCTATCCATGTGTATATATACAAATATGTGTATAATGACATGCACACACATACACACATATATGATGGGTGTGAATATGTATAGACATTACACTTCCTAGCTAATTCTTACTTAAACCCAAAAAAAAATAGAAAAATTCAAAACCATCATGGTTATAGTTTTCTTGAGAGCATCTCAACATCATCGGTTTATTTCTCAAGCATTTCAATGGGCTCCTATTTCTCACTGACTCTGGTCCTTACTTTAATATGTTACTTAACTTTATAACCCTCTCAGCAGCCCTCTGAATGGGCTGGTATTAACCCATTTCGAGGCAAGGAAATGGGTATTCAGGAGGGTTTAAACGACTTGCCCATTTCTTGGGATGTCCCAGAGGCAGCACTCGGATGTCCCAGATTCACACTCGGACACGGCCGCCTGCGAGCTGACCCCCGGTGGCAGCTGGGGAGGGGCCAGGAGAGGTCATCTCAATGCTGTCCTCTGGCCAGTTCCGAAAGGGGCAGGGGCTGGCCCGAGGGCGACAGGGCTGTGTGTAACACGTGCTGGGAAGTGCAGGCCTGGGCCTGTCCTCGCTCGTCCTACGCGTGGAGCCCTGCTGGGGCCCTGCTGCCAGGGCGAGGCGAGGCTCTCCTCGCACACTGTGCGGTGCGGTTGCTGCTGCCTGAGATCTGGTGATGTGGCTGAGGAGTAAGAGAAGCCGCAGCGTGGGTCTACACAGCCTGGCTGGGTAGAGCGGTCCAGGCACCCGTGCATCCTCCCTTGAGACCTGTGTTCCCATTCTGTGCGGACCTGAGGAGACTGAAGGTAGTTGATCTCTATATTATTTGATGACTTGTGTGAATTGCATTTAACACTCCAATAATACGTAGCTCATCTATTTGTTATTTTTAGAGCACTTGGTTGACCCCTGATCAGCATACAAATGAACGGCCCTTGCTTTTTGCCTAGGTCTGATGAGTCTGGAGATAAGCACACACCAGAGAAACCATCACTAAAGCCAAGGCCATGAACTTTTCCATGTACTCTGCACGTTTCCTCCTGCCTGTTGTTTTTAAAGATTTTTTTTTGTTTACTTTTGTGGTTAGAACACATACATAAGATGTATCCTCTTAGTACATTTTAAATATTCAATCGATTCTTGTGGATTCCAGACATTGACCTGTACAGTAGACTTCCAGACTTAATCATCTTGGTACCTGGTACTTGATCCCCTTTGACCAGCAACTCCCCTAACTCCTCTCCCCTGTCCCCATAAGCACTATTCTAGCCTCTGGCCCCCACTTCAACTGTTTTAGATTCCTATTCTAGTGGTATCAGGCAGTATTTTTCCTTCTGTTTCTGTCTTATTTTGCTCAGCATGTTGTCCTCCAGGTCCAGCCATGTTGAATCCCCTTCTTTTTCAAGGCTGAGTAATATTCCATCACATGTCTTGACCATATTGTCTTCTCTGTTCACCCACTGATAGATGTTTAGGTTGTTACCATGTCTTGGCTGTCATGAATGATGCTGCAGTGAACATATGAGATGTTACAACAGCACCAGGACTTTGGTTAAATTACTCTAGTGTTTCTAAAAATGAGTGATAAATAAAAATTTTCATTAAAAAAAATAGTGACCAGCAGTAAAAGCATTGGCCTGTACAAATATGTAGCCAGGGTAACTTTCCAGTCGCCAGCTCCTTTAAAATGCAGCATTTGCAACCCCCAAAATACAATCCGGGCCAACGGGGGACCTCAGCCACATCAAGCTTGTTTCTGGAACATGCTTTTGCGCAAAGCTTTGGAGGAAAGGCTTTCTGTTTTACAGTGAAAGCAGACACAGCAGGACAGCCACTGCAGAGCCGGAAGCAGCACTGACTACGGACACTGGGTCACCCCAGCTGACCCCAGGAACCTCTAGGGGATACAGCCTCTCTGGCCTCTGTCAAGAGTTGAACATGGTTAACAAAGGGTTCATAAGAACACTCTACAATCATTTTTTTAAAGTCTCTAAAAAATAGTCTCTAATAATCATCTATGTCCAAAGCAGCCATTAACTTTTGAGTTAAGGAAAAAGTACTGTGGACACCACTTAACTGTATCAGGGCTGGGGACGGGGTGGGGAAGGTGTACCCCTCTCCGAAGAGATATTCTCTGAAGTCAGCTTGCTCATGCACCAGCTTGTGCACCCTGCGCTCCTACTCTGGAGGGGAAGGCTACTTGGCTTCTGTCTCTCAAGTATTGGTCATGAAGGGCCTATGCTTTATTTTTTTATAATTTATTTTGATTTATCTATGCATACAAGACCTGGGAGGGGTAAGAGGACTTGTCCAAGAAAGAGTGGGGAGCAGAACAGGTGCATCTACTGAAATCCACTGCTGAGGGGAGCAGCGGGGAGGCGGGAGAGAGGTCTGCTGCACCATGTGGGTCAGCAACCTGGCCGGGGATCGAACTCAGTCCTTAGCAGTGATAGCGCTGAGACTTTAACACCATGCACCACCAGGGGGGGCCCAGGGCCAATGCTCTCAATCTTTACCTTTGGCAGAATCATGGGATTCAAGACTGAGATCCATTCCCTAGCTTCCTTGGTGTGTCCCTCCGCTCAACACGCTGCCTGTGGTGCGGGAGTTAACACTTTCCTGCGACCCCTGACATGACTTTGTGGGACACAGGAGGGTGCAGAGCACAGGAGGGTGGGCAACGCTGCTGTCTGCAGAGGGCTATCGAGCAGACCTCGGTCTGGAAAGCAGCGGCGGTGCTTTGCTGTCACTCCGAGTGCAGTCGGCGCCCACCTCTGTCTCATTAAAAATTCTAATGGGACATTATATTACCCAGAACATCTCATCTGTTAAATAGCCCTTAAATGATTTCTTTTTGCTCTTGCATTGGTAAAGATCAATGAAATTATTCCCTTCGTGTATGTGTTAACAAATTTAAAAACAGCCACTTTACCACGGTGCTCCAGAGTTTCTTCTCAGTCAGTCAACTCCTGCTCTTCCCTTCAACTTCTCTCATGGCCAAGGAGTCCTGGGGTTCAGACAGAGTGGTCTGGGGCATTTTCCTGGAGACACCCCTCCATTGTGGGCACCGACATCACAGATACAAAGTCTGTGTGGAGCCTGCCTTGTGCCTGGCCGCAGACGTCTGCTGTGTAAAGTCAGGAGCAGAGTTTCATCAAGAAGATATTGATTATTCCACTGCAGAAGAAAGTATAAGGGCAAGAAAAGAGAAAAGATGGTGTTGGGGTACAATCCAGAAAAGCAAAAAGGGAAGGAAAGAGATCTGTGCAGGCTTGCACCAGGTGAGTGGGTCCCGGGTATAAACAGTGGCTTCTCACGACCACGATGGAGGGGAAGCCCGGGGCGACACCCCATGAACATCTCACATGACCTGGCACATCCTGGAGACCCGCAGGCCAAGCTCCTCTCCAGCCCTGCACCTCCGGCTCTTCGTTCATCAAGCACCAGAGGAGGCCTTTGCTTGCCTGCCTGGCCAAGCTGTGCAGAGAAGGTGTGGTTTCATCAACAGATGCCTAGCGGTGCAGGGCCATTCTGCGGGGCTCCCGAGAGCTCCCGGGGCTCCCATGGGCAAAACCAGACTCTCGGTTTGTCCAGCAGGACCAGAAGCAGACTCTCATCTCGTCCAGGCTCAGCCACCAGCGATGGCTTTGGCGGCGCTGAAGCTCTCCTGCAGTGCTCACAGCAGCCTACCTTCCTCTGCCTTCCGCCCCTGCCCGGTTTCAGTTCAATGCATAGAACTTAAGATTCCAGAGCTGTAGCTTGGAATTGGAACCTTGAGCTTCCTGTGGCCAGTGCCTGCATGACGGAATGCCCTCTAACCCCAGGGGTTCACACTCCATCGAGACCTGTGGATGAGTAGCCTGAGGGACCTCACCAGGTGGTGGCTCGTGTGGACTGAGTGTGGGTGGGTGACGAACGCTCATGTCATCAGAGATAAAAGGCTTATGATGCTGATGAGGCTCGGATTCTGCACAGAGAAGTAACCCAGAGGAAAGTCTGCTTCCTGCTCCTGCTCCTGCTCCTGCTTGGCAGCCAGCAAGCCCTTCGCTAAGCACCTACTTTATGCCTGCAAGCAGACATCATTACCCGATTTTAAATATCTGTATCTGGAAACCTAATCTGTCTGTGCCGTGGAGGTTCTGCACCTGGGAGAGCTGGCTGTTTGCATTCACGGAGCACACATTGCCTTATCCTGGATGTTTCAGGAATCCCAGGGAACAGACCTAGTGTGGACACTGCAAAGATAGAAGACTCTGGCTTGGAGCTACCTCTCAAAGTCATAGGACGGTGGGAAGAGTCAGATGCATTCAGATGGGTTGTAGGACTTGATTAGCCACTGTATCCTTCTGTGGTACCTTGGACAGCAACAGCATCAACTACCAGAGTATCTCTCCTCTTCCAAGATCTCTAGGTTTATGACCATGGCTTTATATCTCTCCATGCTCATGCACTCCAGCTGGTCTCCAACCTTTCTCTGGATTGTTTTCTATCCTGGTATCTCCATCTGGAGATTCCAAAGCCCAACCAGTCTGGTCAGTGAGAGCCTCTCATCTTTCCCAAATTTTTATCTGAAGTTACTGCACTTGGTCTTTGGTGCCACATTCAGTCAATAATTTGGAGCACAGATCTAGTACTCAATCTTGAGTTGCTGGTCAGTTCCCTGGTCGGGGACTGAACTCCAGCCCTAGGGGTGATAGTGCTGAGACTTAACCCCTAGCCCACCAGGGAGGCTCTCCAATCTGTCTTTATTTTTCTTTTTCACTGGAACATAAGCTCCATGAGGACTAAGGTTCTGTCCCTCTTGTTCACCTACCACACTGGTAAAAACAAATAATGGTTGTAGAAATAAGCAGAGACCAACCAAATGAGAAAAAAAAAACAAAGGTTGTTTATTTTAGGTTGCTGCACTAAGGGAGTTGTCCAGCCTCGGTTGTGTTCTGGCAGAAGCTCAAGGCAGACGGAGGAGAGGGAGAGCTTTAGAGTCGCGAGGATGGGAAGCTCCAGGGATGGCCTGATTGGAGGCATCTGGCGAGAGGAAGCTGCAGGTGGACTGAGGAGAAGTGGGGTGTCCCCTGTGATTGGTTGAGTACACAGCTTGCCTTGTCTGATTGGCCCCAAATTGGAAGTGGTGACAAAAACGAGGGAAGCTGCTCATTACCAATCAAGTCTTGGCTGTTTTTGAGCCAGTTGTTAGGGGGGGTTTGGTTTGGCTTCCTGAGCCGATGGCCAGAGAGAGTGGTAGGGTTTCCTCCCGGATGCTGTGTGGTTCTGTCTCTTATGGGTAATGGGCTTGTGGTCTGGGCTGGTTGTGACGGGTCTGGGGTCCAAGATCTGTTTTCATATGTGGTCTGGGTGTTGTCCATTCTTGTATTCTCACTGTTGGTGGGAGAGAAGGGAGAAAGGGAAATGGAGGGAGGTAGTGTGAGGAGGAACCATAGATATGGTAGAATAAAATTAAAGGGGGGACAATAACAGGGTGGTCTCAGGAAAAGGGGAGGTTCCAGGTTCCCTGCCCCACCCAAAGGAGGGTGGAGCTAAGCAGGGATGAGAAGCTGGAGAGGAGACTGGGGTAGGAAGGAAGCAGGATGGAGAGCAGCAAGGAGACCTGGAGGAGGCACAGGGAGCAGAGACTAGTGAAGAAGCTGTGCTTGCTTCTTGGTCCTGGACTTGTTGGAACAGATGTGGGTAAGAGACCTGGGGGAAGGTTAACACTGGAGCTTTAATCTTGATTTTGATTTTGTTCTTTTCCTCCCAGAGTTGTCTGGCTCTTTCTGACCCTTTTCTCTGGGTCCCCACCAAAAGATGCTTTATACTGTGTCAGGTTTTTGGGCCTTGCTTTGAGTCAATCCTGTTTGGCTGGACTTTTACCCACAAGGATATGGGTAACTTCAGGTGCTCGATTTAGAAACTATATTCTTTCTCTTGTCTTTGTTGCACACTAGTTGTATTAAAGTTATTTTCCATTGAAGGTCTTACATGTTTTACCTTGATGCAGCAGATGGCAGAACCTATTTAGAGCAGGCAGGTTTTGGGGCTCGGGGTTGCCCCACTTCCTGCCCTGTATCAGATTAAGAGGAGAAAAGGATCTAAGGACGCATAAAGGTGGGGTACAGCCTCCAACGTCTGTGATCTGATTTCATTCTGACACCTGATGTTAAGGAGAAGCTCTTCCCGTGGCCGACACGGTGGCCGTGGTCTGGAGTGGCCACGCAATGAATCACATCCTGTCATCTCAAGCTAGAGCACAGGCCCTGTCAACTGGTCAAACCAGCGCCAAAGGCTTCTGAGGAGGCACTTAAAGAATTTTCAGTTTGCAATTGTGCAGAAGCTGTTGTTCAGGTAATTTAACATTGATTTTAGTTTAAAAGGCAATTAAGACAGAATGGGCAGCCACTAGCCACTCAGGTTAAATAAGCTTAGATTTCAATTGCTCCCATTACCACCTTTGTTTTCCATGTTTGAGCTCTTTTATGCTAATTTAGCCTGCAATGGTGTGGTGGCCCACTTAGGGCAGGTAGATGGAAGAGGAAGATGGTTGTTGAAAGAGGAAGTAGTTGGTCCCGACGAGCATTTCCAGGGTGAAAAGTCTGCTCTGACCCCACAGCGGGAACACGGGCTGGTGCCGTGGTGCTGGGTCTGGTTCTTTCTATCTCCAGTGCTGAAAGTGGTGCCCACTTTTTGACTCATCAGTTTCCCTTCTAGATATTTACCCTGAAGTGATGAACAGAGACACATTCTTAATGTTATGGACCGGGATATTCATTTCAGTGTTATTTAAGATGGAATGAAAATGTGCATCTTAGCGCAGACCAAAACTGATGCTATCTTTGTTTTTTTATTATGGCAACAAATGTTCATGATACATTGCCAAGTGCCAAAATAATGCAACACAGTTTATAGGGTGAAGTGTCTATTGTGTGCCGATTATTTCTCGCTACATAGGCGCTGGAAAATGTCGGAACTGGAGAGCATTTTGAGAAAATAGTACACAGAACTATCTTTGGGTGGTAAAGCAACGAGCGCCTTTTCTCCCCCTGTGCTTTCCCAAATGTTCTCAACTTTCCACAGCACACACACTCTGGTTTTATAATTGGAAAAGCATCGGAGACACTGCTTGTTTGTTGTCATGCTGTAAAAATCACCTTCCTCCCCGCAGTGTGCTCCATCTCACCCATGTGGGGAGAGGCTGATGTGAGAGGAGGTGTAGTTGATGCCATCATCCTTGGGGGCAGTCTGGAGGCTCCCTTCAAGGAGAAGGAGGTGGTCTGCCTGGCCCCGTGTCCAGTTGCCGTGGTAGATATTCCGGGAAGCACTTCTGAGACACGCCCAGGTGATTCGTGCATTTGCCCATTAGGAAACGTGGCCACTCAACAGCTCCAGGGTTGGGCTAATGGGGTCCATTTGGGAACAGAACCCAAGTCCACCATACATTGTACGTTCTCCCATCTCAACATGCTTCATTAAGCTCACCTTCCCTGATGCAGCTGGATGATTAGATGTCAGGATGGAGAAAATCATCAGGCCCCACTGTTCTAATGCTACAAAGCACCAACGTGGTTGCTAGGTCATTTCAGTTTTTTTCCGACAGAGCCTGCTTTAAGCTTTTCTACGGAAAAATATTTTCAAACTGGTAAAGAAGTAAAATTGCTGTATTGTGTGGCCCATCTCAGTAGGTCATTATCATAACTTCCAGCAGAAAGGATAATCTATGTCGCATTTTACCTCAAATATGAGATTGATTTTTATAAAAATCTTTAGTGCAATGAAGCTTAGCAATCTTTTTCCCTATAAGAAGCAATTAGATACTGAACTTTTCCAGAAATGGTAGGTGAGTAGAAGTCAAACCTTGATTTTTTTTTGGTGGGTTTATCCATGGAACATTTGAAGAAAATAGACAATTAGATGGTGGGTGAGAAAGATGTTATTCACACAGGCAGAGGTGGACACTGGTTTTTTTGTATTTACATTTATTTGGAAAATTAAGAAGCAGCTGATAGAACAAGTAAGAAAATAATAAGCACCTCAGGTTCCAACACCAAGATCTGCCCATTTTGAACACTCCCTTTCAGGCACACTTTATAAATGATAGCTCCATTCTCTTGCTGGCCGGTGCAAGTGATGTGTGTGAAAAGTATTTGTATGTATGTTGACAGACAGAAACATGTGATGGAAGTGTCTGTCTTTCAACATTTTATACATATGCAAACTGTTAAAAATTATTTGTGGGGCCTCCCTGGTGGCTCAAGGGGTTAAGCACCGCACTATGAAGCATCCATAATCACTGCAGCATGAGTTCAATCCCCAGCTGGGGAGCACATGGGACAGACCTTTCCTGTCTCCCCACAGCTCCCCTCAGCAGTGTATTTCAGTGGATCCGCCTGTTCTGCTCCTCATTGTCTCTGGTGACTCCTTTCACCCCCATCCCTGCACCTCTGGCCTGTGCCCCAGTTCTTGTGTGCATAAATAAATAAATCTTTAAAAATCTATTTGTGTTAGATACACATTATATATACACACTTAATACAACCAGTTGCAATATGTTATATGTGTGCATTCTTGTATGTGTGCCTATATATGTAATATGTAACATCATTGGAGATATTGCAGGTATAAGATGCATAAATCACCTGTCATAATAGAAGAAACAAAGCTTCTTCAACCTCTATCATCAATACCAGTCTTCCTCATCGATTTGGGTCCATTCTTCTGGACTGGGAATCCCAGAACTGTTTCTGCAAAGGACCTTATAAGCAAGTATTGTAGCCATTGGGTCTCTGGTCAGCTCTGCCATGGCAGAAAGGTCAGGATGAGGCACAGACAAATGGGGACCAGTGTCCCCAGGAAGCCTCATTGACAGGCCCCAAATTTTGTCTAGTTTTCATATATCCCCAAATAGCATTCTTTTGATTTTAAAAACTATTTTAAATATATAAACCATTTTGACTTAGTGGGCTATACAAAAGGAAAAAAGAGAAAGCAGCTGAATCTGGTCCCTGGACTGTAATTGACCAGTCCCTGCTCTGGACTGTCTGTATACATCCATGGTTACTTAGGTGCCCATGGTCTATCTGCCACTCTCCATGTGTCATTTTCCTTCATAAGTTTCATATTGTTGTGTATGAATCACTTGAACCATGTATTTTTATGTGAATAAACTTTTTACTGAAAAATGTATGTATTTATGGTCATGGTATGTAGTATGTGCAAATAGCTTTGCCTCCGTCTATACAAACACATTGATAGAACTGTTGATAATTCACCTGTAGCTGCCATCAGTTCTGTTCACTGCTATATAGCATTCCATCCTAGATGATATCATGTTTTTTGCGCTAATGGAGATCAGTTCTTACCTCTGCAAGCAGTGGGGAATTGTATCCAGGAGCAGAGCTTATGCATTCATTTTACTAGAGTAGAGGAGCAAGGTAGAAAGGGCAGTGATGGGGCATGCCTGTTTTCCTTTGAACAAATACTGGTGAATCGACTTCCAGTGTGACATTGCCAATTTATGCTCCCACAGGGACATTTACTCTCATTCTTGGTTTGGGGGATTTCATTCTTTGCTGTTGTCCTTATGCAGTGGGAGCAAGGAAGGACCCTTAGCTCTGTGTCTCCTTGTTTGGCTGCTACAGATGCTAGTGTGGACCTTTATTTCCCTTTGGGTGAGTGCAGATGATGCTTTAACTCTTTGCTGGGGCACTTAGATGTGAGGATGGCAATTTATATCAATAACCAGGTTTGGCAACATCTGCCAAGGTTGTCACAGTCTGTGATTAAATGGCCATATGTGCCTGGGAGCACAGGGACGAGGGGGTTGTAATTAGGGTTGCTTTCTCTCCACTGCCTCCCCCACCCTCCTTTGCTTCCAGTAACCTTGCTTGGGTGAACTGATCTGTGAATCAAATTATTCCACCGAGAATGTCATTTTCAGTTGTGGTAGTAACAATAATGCTTTATGTATCTCTATAATCATACAGGGTTCTGGTTAAAGAGTAATCTAGATATTCTTGCTATTTTAGTGATACCATTGAAAAACATGTCTGGACTGTTATACGTGTTTGCATTAAAAACTAACTGTCAAAATAGCTAGGGAGTATAGTTATTCTGCACCTTGTCCCCTCTGTGGGAAATAACATTTCCCCTGCTGTTATCTTAGCATCCTTTAAACGCTACTGCCCCCAAGAAAGCCAGGCAGAGAAACACACATAAACTTCTTAACTCTGCAAGGACCAAGTTAAACACTACATTAATACCATATGAAGAAATACCCTTAGTGCTTAGAAGAAGAAAAAAAACCTGCCTCATTCTGTTACTGGTATGACAGAGATGGATGACGGTTATGTAAGGACTTGGCATGTTCAAAAAAAAAAAAAAAAAAAACCCTGGAAATATTACCTCTAGATAGGGAGCTGTAATAAATGTGAAAATAAATATTGGAAGACTTTATNGACTTGGCATGTTAAAAAAAAAAAAAAAAAAAAACCCTGGAAATATTACCTCTAGATAGGGAGCTGTAATAAATGTGAAAATAAATATTGGAAGACTTTATTAGCATTTTAAAATTTGCTTACTGATATATAAAATCCTAATCAGTTGTGCAAAAGGCCTTTAACTAAAACAAACTATCCAAGAACGTGATATGGGAAAGCAACGGCTGTTTTACTGTTAATCAGAGCTGGTATGTCTGGGTGGATGAAATATCCTTCCACATTCCGGTCCCTCCCACTCAACTGGTAAGGGCTGGAAGGAACCTGGTCTTTTGGGGTCCACAGCTTGCCCTTCTGACTGCGAAACAAGTTTATATATTTATTTATTTATACCCCCAAATTCACTTCCACAGGAAAATGCTTGATCTTCAGAGCAGGTCTCTCAGATGGACTCTAAACAGCTAAAACCTCATGTCCTTCACACAATTTCAACCAAAAGGAAAAAAGAAAGAAATAGATGAATGAGGACTTTATTTTTGAGAAATGGTAAACTTCCTTCGATTATTATTCTAGGTAAATGCATTGTCAGAGGTGATCTCCAAAGTTCAGCAGGACACAGTAGAGGTTTCCCTCCTCCAAGCTGAAACTTGAGCATCCTCATTTCGTCCATAATGTGTAAGATTTGACATCACGGAGCTCTAACTCCTCAAAGGAGCACAGGCTTCTGGGAGGAAACGCTGGGAGCTGTCCGCGGTGCTGGGGGCAGGGCGCGAGGGGCTGTCCATCTTTCACTGGTATTTACGGGAAGTAGCTTATTGGAAGTCATAAATACCGTCCCGTGGACATCTTGAATAATGCAGGAGCGGTGTAAGTAATTGGAAGTGCTTATATCCTGCCTTTGGACATTTCGCTGCTCGTGAGTTAAAATTGGTTGTCAAGTGTGGACTCGGAGGACCATGCAAGGTGCCCTATTCTGTCATGTGCTACATATTTAATGCTTGAAAGAACAAGGGAAGGGACACGTGCGGTCGAGGGGGAGGGAGAGCCGCGAGCTCCGCCGCCAGCTCGGGCTTTGCAAGTGCTGCGGGCCGCGTGGAGGCGGGACCCACGTCCCAGGGCACCCCCTGCCTTCCCGGGGCTGTGAGACTTTGCAAAAACCCAGGGTGTCCCATTGGAGGTGCGTTTTTTTGTGCTTTTTTTTTTTTTTTTGGCGAGGAGGCCAGGACGCCACCCGCGGAGCTGAGCTCCGCGCGGCTGCCTGCCGGCACCGGTGGCCTCCCTGGGCGCAGGTTTCCGGGTTGATTGCCTCTTTCCCGGGCGCCTCGTTCACCCTCTCCCTGGGCGCCTTCTGCACCTGCTGGCGGTGGTGTCAGGCTGCCAGGCAGCGGGGCGAGCGCGGGCAGCGCGCGCGAGGCAGCCGACGGAGTCATTTACATTGCTAGCACGTGGGTGCCGTTGGCTGTGGCCCTGGACTTCTCCCGTGTTCTCCCGGGGAGGAAACAGGAGGCACTTCGCAGCCGACAATGAAATCTTGGCAGCTAATTGCAGTCGTGGGAGATGCCCTTCAGGTAAGGCGAGAGCAGCCGGCTCTGTGCGCTGTCAGGGAAGAGAGCGAGGGAGGGAGAGCAGAGAGCGAGGGAGGGACGGCAGCTTCTGCAGAGGCTTCCCGAAGCCCACTGCCTCGCGGGAGGGGGTGGGAGAGGGACGGGGCCCGGGGGCGGGCGACACGGGGGAGGAGTGTGCAAATTGACATTTTGGGCTGCCTGTGGCAGAGGCGCCGCCGTCAGCCTCGGTCCAACGTTCGCACCGAGAGGGTGGTGGCGTGTGCGCCTCCGGGCTGCTGTCAGAATAGGGACTTGGCGGCGGATGGAATCCGGGGACACCAGAGCCACTGAAGCCGCGATGGCTGGCTGCGGATGCGTTTGCAGCGCGTGAACCCCACCGGTATGTCAGGGGATCGCGGAGGTGGCGCTGGGCACTCGCCTCGGGCGCATCCAGGGCCGGGAGCGTCCGGGGAGGACAAGGGGCGTTTGGAGCACCTGGCGGGCTGGGAGATGAATGGATTTTCTTTCCTGACTAGAAGTTAGTGGGGAACTTCATTGCCCATGCTCATTGGCTCCGTTGAACTTTATTTCCAGAGATGAATAAGCGTTTATAAGACATAGCGTCGAAGTCCCAATAGGCTCGTGATGGTTTTGTAAGAGATGCGCGCTTCTTTAAATGCGAGGCTCGTGAAAAGACTGGCCAGATGGGCCGTGCCTTTGGAAAGTTGGCATGCTCACGTGCCGAGGGGCGTGTGTGCGTGTGTGGGATGCGGGCTGCATGTGTGTAAACATGTCGCCGTGCCGGTGGTGCCCGGTGCTCTCGCCTCTGCTTCTCCTGATTCCCACGCAGGGAGATTCGGTGGACGATACTGCGAATGCTCTGCCGAGAGACAGGCTCTGGACCGTTCTATTAAATGGAAGGAGAATTGCCCTTCTCCGGAGATGCAGTGGGGGAAATGTGCTTGGCTTCTAAAGTGGTGTAGTTAACTGTCCAGCATTTTAAAAAATATGCGAAGTCTTGAAGCTACTGAGCAGCCTCGCAAGGGCTGGAAGACCCAATCTCAGCCAGTCTCTCTAGTCATTATTTTCAGATGACAGTGACATGGGTGGTTTTACTTATTTCTGTTGACAAATGAGCTGCCCCCTACACACACACACACACACACACACATGCACACGCCATGTCCAGTGAGAATTCTGAATCCTAGAATTTTGTTGGCAAAATCATTTTAGTAAAATATTCATTAAAATGACTTGCCAAAGAGTCACTTTCTGAGTGTATTTACATAGCTCCCAATTTACTCATGATTTCTGTGGTTTTAGTTTTGATGGCTGAGAAGTGAATGCAGTTTAAAACCAGACAGCCAAAAATGATCGATCACAAAACCCTCTCTTTATTTGGGTGGCTGGGTAGTCAATTGCTTGGTTTGAGACGATCAAATCTGTCTCGCATCTGGTCTCTATTTTTTGATCAAAATGTATCTTTGGAAAAATCCAAAGAGCATTTATTTATGTGTGTTTGTGAGATGGAGTAGCTTGCCTTCGTGGCTCCAGCTTATCGTTTGAAGAGGTTGTTCTTCAAGTCAGTAAGTGAAATCAGTGAGGCCATGGACCCCAGGAGTGAGTGCAGCTTCCTGCTTCCTCCAGGAGGCGGGACTTTCCAACTCCTCTCTGCCCTCACACCGCCCGCATGCCAGTGCCTCCTCTAGGTTAGGGTACTCACAGACCCCCAAGACAAGATCCATTCTAGGAGGAGAGGGGGGCAAAATATTACCTGTAGGAAACAATTTCCTCTTCCTCTCCCTCCCTCCCTCCCTCCCTCCCTCCCTCCCTCCCTTCCTCCCTCTCTCCTTTCCTCCCTCCCTCTCTCCCTCCTTCTCTCTCTCCTCCTCCTTCCCTCCCCTCTCCCTCCTTCCCTTCTCTTCTCCCTCCATCCCTCCTTTTCTCCCTCCATGCCTTCCTTCCCCTCTCTCTCTCCTTCCTCCTTCCCTCCCTCCCTCCCTCCCTCCCTCTTTTTCATTTCTCCTCCCACCCCTCTTCCCTTCCACCTCTCTCTCTACTCATCTGTTTGTCTTTGTGTTGGGAACACAGGAAGGATTTCAGATATCTTCTACCACTGATTGTATTTTGCATCCTAAAGGATAATCAGACCTAATTTTCTTGTCCCTTTTTGGTCTTCTCTGTCACATACATGAATTAATCCCACTACACACTCATGTGAAACAAGTGAATAATCAAACTTTTCTTGCCATTTCATTTTAACCAAGCAAACATACTCTTGGAAAAATCCTCTTACTACATGAAAACAGCTGAACCTTTTCTTTGTTATGAGATGAATTTTTACCCAAGTGTCCTTTGCTGAGAGCTTGAGGGGGCCAAGTGTGTTTTTGCATTTATGGTATAATTTACTTCCTCAAAGTTCTGTTCTCCTTCCCTGTCATAATTTTGGGACCTGGTTTTACTTAAATCCATATTTATTTGGACTTGAGGAGAAAAGCCAGCAGACTTCACTGATGGACCAGATAATTTAACCATGAGAAAAGAGTTTATTTTTCCCCTAATTTTTTTCTCTCTCCAGGAGTATGACACAAAAGTTGAAGTAGATTTCAGATTAAGGCCTTTTTGCAATAATTACCTTCCTTTACATTCTAGTTGTGAGGCTTTGAGGATATTTGATCCCATTTTGAGAATATGGTATGAGATCAGAATACATTTTCCTCATCATTTTCTGTCTGATTACAGAGAACATGGTTTGATGGGTCAATCTTGAGTTGAATAGCTCTTAAAATGTCCAGTAAAAGATCCTTTTGGTCTTGTTTTCTCTCTGAGCTTACTTGGTCTATCTACATTAGGTTTTGGGCAAAGTTGCAGAAAGAGGGAAGGTGTTTATGAAAGCGTAACCCACTCTCTTGCTATGACTTCAACTTTCATTTTTAACTATTTACCAAAAAGTCATGAATGTCAGTTTCAAAGTCATCACAGAGGGATTGGAGTAAATGCTTTAAAGAAATTTTAATGGACTCCCATTAGAGGTTTTAATTTCCATTTTGTGTTGATTTTCCCACAAACATAGAAATAAGTATGAACCCTTAAAGTTATTTGCAGTTAGACTTCATCTTGTTATTGATGTGAGAACTTCTGGGGGATACTTTGCTTCTCTATCCATATTTAGGGGCTGGTCTTAGTCCTGCTGTTTGTTTGTTTCATGCAGAATTGAGCTTTTGCCTCTATTAGGAGCAAAGGAGAGCCAATGAGAGTTCTTTTAATTATGCATTTTGAATGGATGGAATTAATTAATACAGAACAAAAGAGCAGTCTTGACAATTGGTTTTCATGATTCCCCTTCTGCTCACATGGTTCTAAAATAAATAAATAAATTGTTAAAAGTCAGCCTTTAACATATAGTGCTTGGTTTGGAAAATATTACTGTATATCGTAAATTATTCAGTAGCCACAACGTCCCAAGCAGTTTTCAGGAGTATCTTTTTTATTAGCATATATAAAGATGTGTGAAGAGTTGTGGGTTTGTGTGTGTGTGCACGCACACCCAAAAGGCTGAAATAGCTTGTGTCAGCTCTAGTAACTCGCTTTTGATTCAGCAAAACTAGGTTATGAATTCAGGCAATTAAAAATGACAAAAAGCCCAATTTTACTGCCTCGATTAATACACTTCCAATTTTTCCTGCTCCATAAAAATTTCAAAGTGTTCTTTCTGGTTAGGTGTTGGCATAACCTCTGGAGTATCGGAAGGTCCCCATTTCACATTTGCTTATGGTGTCTGACTACTTTGATGTTGCAAATGCAAATAGGATGAACTGGACGTTCCTAACACAATTTCGTATTTGCAAATATTTGTGAAATTATTTCAGGTGGACTTAAAGTCAGAGCAAAGCAAGAGCTGCTAGTTCCCGAACATGGGTCTCGTGGTGATGTGAACTGCTCCCAGGTCGTGAGGGTCAGGGAGCGACCCTTGCAGCAGGAGCTGGTCACCCTCCAAAGACGGTCGTAGGAGGCAATTTGTCTTAGGCGATATTGCTTTTCTCTACTTGTGCAGAAGTGAAGTTTGGAATTCTGGATTCATCAGCCCAAGTTCACCGTTCTTTAAAATGGGCCTTTTTACCTACACAGTCACATTAGTAGCAAAACCAGCTGCATTAAATTCCCTGCAGTTTTTGGTGACCTGGAGATGCTTTTTAAACTGTTTGGATGGGCCTCCCTGGTGGCGCAGTGGGTTGAGCAACACACTGTGAAGCAAACTGCAACCACTGCAGCATGAGTTCGATCCCTGCCCCAGCCAGGGAGGGGACCCACATGGCGTAGCAGACCTCTCCTCCCTCACCCGCTGCTCCCCTCAGCAGTGTGTTTCAGTTGATCTGCCTGTTTTGCTCACTGCTCTGTCTCTGGTGAATCCTTTCACCACCCTGGACTCTGGCCTGTACCCCAGCTCTCGTATGTATAAATAAATAAATCTTAAAAATATATATATATATAAAAAAACTGTTTGGATGGACCCTGGTCCCATAGAGAGCAGGTGTACACACACACACACACACACACACATGCACGCACGCACGCACGCACTCAGCACTATTGCCCTCCCATTTTCAACCAAATTCAGACAAGCAGCAACATCCAGCTTGTCCAGGAAGTCTGAACCCCAATGCTTGCTCTGGAAAGCCTGCCCCTTGGGGAACATGCTCCAGGATGGCCCT
Source organism: Galemys pyrenaicus (assembly GCA_019455555.1). Classification (NCBI taxonomy): domain Eukaryota; kingdom Metazoa; phylum Chordata; class Mammalia; order Eulipotyphla; family Talpidae; genus Galemys; species Galemys pyrenaicus. The sequence goes on from JAGFMF010011768.1 coordinate 776,942, forward strand.
GGCTTTCCCTGAATGTTCAATGTCTGCCTTTGCTGCTCCTTCACATATTTCTTTGTTGTTGAATTGAAATCTCTACTTCGGAGGAAGGCACGGCTTGTTTTTCCATGAGACAGAAGAACAGTTGCACTGTCAGAGCTCTTGCATGTGCGGAGAAGCCTCAGTTTTTGTGATCTTGGCACCGACGGGAACAAATGACAATACGGCCCTAATTTGTGGCCCCCAGCTCCGGTACTGGCTCGGGCTGGGGTGCCTCCATCTCTCTTCTGGTCTTTCCAGCAACTCTGCAAGGTGCACATGGCCTGATTTAGAGGTGGGGACGCAACCTCCACACTTCTGATCATCGGAATCAGCAATTAGACTTGAGTTTTCCTGCTGATATATTGATACCAGGCAGCAGTGGGGTTTATTAATCTGGATTTAGAAACCCAGAGAATGGCTTCTCAGCAGCTGCCCTAGCCTGTGGCTCTCCCAGTAAGTTCCTCGCCTCTCCCCTCCCCCGCGACATTAGGCAACAGATTGGGGCAGTCTGCATTGTCACATTTGGGCAGGAGATGCTGCTACATCTCGTGGACAGAGGCCAGGGGACTGCCGGACACCCACCGTGCCCAGGCCAGCCCCGCCCCCAGCAACAGCATCCTCGGGCTGTGACGCCACAGCGCCGACCTTGAGAACTCCTGTCCCAGCTGATGTCGGGGTGTCTGACTCTTGACAAGGTCTGATTGTCCCAGAGAAGGGATAAGGCTGTGAACCTCAGCTAGTAAACAACAGTCTCTGGCTAGAGACCGTGAGGCGGGTCCCTATGTGAAGTCGGAAGGTCCCTGTCTTCCTGGGGTTGGACTGCCCGTTTTCACAGCTGCTCCTGAACCTCCTTCCTCTTGCCACGGCTCAGGTCATTGTGACTTAAGTGCCTGCCAGACACACTGGCCCCTCCGACGAGCGCTAGACAGTAACCTCTCTGCCACACAGATGTCATAGAAGAGAAATGTGAAGTCAAAAGGAAGCCCTGCCCTGTGACTGGAGAACCTTCCTCTGGCCCCCCCAGTGCTCAAGCACCACTGTTGTCTCCAGATCTTTGAAGGTCTGGCACGTAGGTCTGTTTGCTTGTTGATTTAATAAATGTGTAAAAATTTTTGTAAGTGCTTAAAAATATTAATGAAACTTATCCTAAAACAAATCCAGTGGTTGATGTTGTTGCTCTCTACTTTTAAAAAAAAAGATTTAATATTTATTTGATATTTAAAATTTAAGGTTTATTTAATAAAGTGAGACACCCCCGACAACAGCTGGGATGGCATACATACAAGAGGTGGGGTGCAGGCCAGAGGTGCGGGGGGTGAGAGGATCCACCAGAGACAGAGTGGGGAGCAGAACAGGCAGACTGACTGAAGCACACTGCTGAGGGGAGCAGCGGGCGAGGCAGGAGAGGTCTGCTGCGCCACGTGGGTCAGCTCCCTGGCCAGGGATCGAACTCGTGTTGCAGTGGCTGCCGATAGCTTCATAGCGCTGCGACTTAGCCCTTGCACCACCAGGGAGGCCCCATCACTCTCTACTTTTTATAGAGAAGAGGCCCAGAGTGGTTGAGTGATTTGCTCAAGGTCACACAGCTTCTAAGTGGTAGAGCTGAGATTTAAGGGTTTGGTCTGTGCTCCCCCTTTAAAAGCTGAATTTCTAAATATGTAGTCACATAATTGTTCAGGTGATATCATCGCTTCAGTTTTGTAATAAAAGAATTTTTTTTTTTCAGTTTGGGGTGGTCAATTAAGAAAACTAACTACTGTTTTTGAGTGGGACTGAATGATGATGTCAGGTTTTATTTTTGCTACTTATTTATTTCACTATTTATTTAAATGAACAATTCCTCAGGGGAAGGAGGACTTGTGGGTTCTCTCTCTGTAACCATCCCAAGCAAAAACAACCCTGCAGGAAAATGCAAATGTCCTGATGCCTTTCAGGACATCCTATAGAGGGTGAATGATGTCTGTTTTATTTCCTGCCTAACAGTGTTAGTGGAAAAATAGTAATTACTCACCTGACTCTGCTAAGGGGTCTTCATTCTGATTCCCTGGCACTGCAGAGCAAATCTCGGGAGCTGGGTGCGGCGAGTCCCCCGTGAGATATGGTGGGCAGGACCGGGACCCCCATTCGATCTCGGTGGAGCCAGCCTGCTTGTCTCCCCCATTGAGACCTCGGGGACGACCTTGCCGATCCTGTTTTCTGTTGCCTTTCCAGAAGCTAGTAAAATTTAGGAAGAGAAAAACCAGTTAAGCAGATTTTTTAATAGAAGTGCCAATGTGACATGCTCTCGTCTATGTTAGGAGAACGCAAAGAGCTTGCACGCTTGCAGTGGGTGCTTTGGAAAAGCAAGATGGCTGCAGGGAACCTCGCCACATTTCTGCTGAAGGAACGAATGAAAGGGGTGCAAGGAAGTGTGTCTAAAACACGTCTCTTCAAGGGCAGGTCTGGGTTTGGACTTTAAAAGGAAACAGCTGACATCTCAAATGGGCCACACTGGGGGAGGGCGGGAAGCGCCGGGCCTGCGGATCCTTGTCCTCTGCGGTGTCCTCTGCTCTCCTATACAGGCCCCCCAGACCCCGTCACCAACACGTGTGCGCTGGCCCCCTGCTCCTGCCCGCAGATCTTGGGGTGCTCAGCCTCCAGAATGTGCTGCACTCTAACCAGGCAAGCCACCGATTTCCTCTTCTGACGGAGAAGGATACCCTCTTGGGCTGGTTGTCCAGCTGTCAGGCCAAGGCCCCGGGAAGGGGCTGCGGTGTCGCCCTCCCCACGGGAGCTTCTGGAAACCAAGCTGACAAGGAGCCCAGCCACCCCTTCGGGGTATTCAGGTGTCAGATGTCCAGGCCCCAGGAACTCGCATTTAAACAAAGAAAGCAGAGAGAATCTCATCTCCGAACTGTCAAGAGACTCACGTTGGATCCATTCTCGTCAGAGTTCCTTTAGCACAATTCATCACATTGGCTTCTGTGGAATACCTACTCCATCTAAGTGTTGGTTCAGGAATTGGGTTAGAAGAAAATCTGAACTTGCTGTCGGGGGTAAATACATGGAACCAGCAAACTGCGCACCGCCGCTGGGCCTGCGGTGGGGCCTGGGGCTGCCTGTCCCCGCAGACTGTTTCCAGGTCTATGTGGCTTAACTGAAGAAAAGAAGAATAGGAAATTGGATTTATAATAGCCATTTTAATTCCGTATCTAGCGGAATTGGTTTCTAGCCTATTTCCATTTTTAATGTGAATGTGCTTTTAAAAATACAGATAACTGTGGTAAACTCGGTGTCATCACAAGAGTGTAGCCAACAAGGGGAAAATGGATTTCTGCTGAATCCCTATTACAAATTTTCCCAGGGAGCTAAAAATATAGAGGCTACATCAATGTTTTAAGTGGTACAGGCTTCAGATTCCACTGCTGGGGAAGGTTTGGCTGTGCGGCAGTGGCTAACTGCCCAACCCAGCTCATGAACATTATCATCATTACCGCCAAGCCCCTTGGGGGCCTGCCGTGCACCCCACGTGGTGCCGAGCTCTGGGGGTGCTCTCTGGTGAGTACCCCCAGGAGCCCCAAGACACACTCTCTTGAATGCATTTTTCAAGGGGTGAGACTGAGGCTTGTGGTCCTTTCCCAGGACTACCAACTGCCAGAAGACACTGGTGACCAACCAGGGACCTTAAGACCTCAAAGCCCACCCCCTCTCTTTTGCTTCAAAGTCAGCGGGTTCTCTGGTCTGACCGTAGCAATCTGACATGGAGCAGGTTGGGTCGTCCCTGGGCACCCCGGTGGTGCTCTTCCTTGGTAAGACTAACCTTCTAGTGACCTTGGCGGAATGTGAGGCTGGATGGACAGGCAGACGGGCGAGTGGCACAGAGAGGAGGGTGTCTGGGAGCTTGGGTGTAGTTCTCAGAAAACTGGAATACCAGCAAGTGCAAACCTGGCCTTGCATCACCGACGCAGAGAGGCTCGTCTGACCCTGCTGGGCCTCCCTGCTCATGGCAGAAACTGTTACTAACCCTCCACTAGCTAAGACGCCTGCACTCCTGGACCATCACGACTCCCTGAAGGATCAGGGGACTTTTAGTTTTTAACCGTTACATAAGTTGATATCAAGGTGTACGCAGCGTTGTTTTTCTGGGCATGCTGCTGCTGACATTAAACAAACTGCGTGGACACACAGCTTGGTGTGCACTTAGCAATCAAAGTATCGTGTGGGGTTCCTTCGTGGGAGGGTTTCTTCATTTGGGGTCGCTTTATTGTGGGGTTACTTCATTTGATGAGGTCTCTTCATTGTGGGGTCCCTTATTACAAACCCACACTATCTGGGGTGAGCCTTGCACACGTGTGTACATTCGCATGTGTACATTTATAGGCATGTACATGTATGTGTACATATTCACCTGTGGAAGTTCCATCTGTATGAACACGTCCGGCACCAACTTGGAAAATGACCCATTTGTTTAAACTGTCTGGAGGGAGTTTGATGGTGCGTTCTCTTATGGAAGGCAACTTGGGAATTTTTTATCAAAATTTTATTTTCATTAATACAAATAAAGTATTCCCGGCCTCAAGGGCACGTGTCACTGCCCCAGTCGGCAGGGAGGCTGCTGGGTTGGCTGCAGCTGGGCGCAGGAACATGGCGGCAAGGGCAGCACGGAGCAGGAGGAGGCAGGGCAACAAAGGAGCAATGGCAACGGGGATGACGCGGCCCTCACCCTGAGAGGTGGTGTCTGCATGCAAGCGAGCAAGAGTCTGAGCTTCAGAAATGTGTTTGAAACGAGCCAGGACACAAGCACGTGTGTGCACGCTTTATAGACTTGGCGGAACTGCAAAGGCGAACTCGGGGTGGGGGCCTCCCTGGTGGCGCTGTGGGTTGAGCTCCGCACTGTGAGGCATCCGCGGCATGGTAGCACAAGTTCGATCCCCAGCCAGGGAGGGCACACAGGGTGCAGCAGACCTCTCCTGTCTCCCCGCTCAGCAGTGTGTTTCAGTCGATCTGCCTGTTCTGCTCCCCGCTCTGTCTCTGGTGAATCTTCTCACCTCCTATGATTCTGGCCTGTGCCCCAGCTCTTGTGTGCACAAATAAATAAATCTTAAAAAAAAAAAAACTCAAGGTGGGGAGAAGCAACGTGATCACTGTGGTCACTGTGGAACAGGACTTGGAGGTGGTCGGGGGAAGAGAATTCTGCTTTGAGAATGACGTGAGATGAATACACTCTAGACGCGGGCTGTGCTAGCAGCACCTTGGACAGCGGCGTGACACGTGCGTGGGGGGGCACTGTCAGCAGGTGGATTCTGTTCTGAGCTCCTCTCACACTCATGTATGCACACACAAAGGCTATGGGAGATGTTTGTGCTCGCTTCTTGCTTGTGTTGAAGGTGCCACAGGTAGATGTTCAGTCCAAATCAATGTATTTGTGCACATTCCACAGATGTAGTTTTTATATCACTTGTACCTTAATGAAGCTGTTGTTAGACTAGACTTTCATTCCTTCTGTTTTCAGCAAGCATGAGCTATTTTTACCATGAAAACATTTTAAAATATTTATTTATTTATTTATTTATTTATTTATTTATTTGTGCATACAAGAGCTGGGGTGCAGGCCAGAGGTGCAGGGGGAAAAAGGAGTCACCAGAGATAGAGTGGGGAGAAGAACAGGTGGATCCACTAAAATACACTGCTGAGGGAAGCAGCGGGGAGACAGGAGAGGTCTGCTGCGCCGTGTGGGTCAGGTCCCTAGCCAGTGACTGCGGATGCTTCTTAGTGCTGTAACTTAGCTCCATGTGCCACCAGAGAGGCCCCCAGAAAAGCATTTTTGAGAAAAGAGCTTCAGCTTTTTGAACAGCCAGCCTGTGACCGCCCCTCTCGCCCCCAACTGGGTGTAGGTCGGCTTAGATGTCGTCACCCATATCGTAAGTGAGATGCAGACAACCCAGACCACTTTGAAAATGTCCGTCAGAGACTTAAGAGGAGGTAAAGCAATCTAACCATCGCTTTCTTCAAAATTATGGTTTGGCTAAGCTTTGGGTTCAGAATGTCCTCTGAGAATGGGGAGCTGTCTCTGGGGGTAGTTTCCATTTCTGAAAACGATAAAGCTAAGTGTGAATGTAATGGTTCAGCCACAGAGGAAAACGAAACTCCCCCAATGGCACCACCACTTGTCATTCATCGGAGGTTCTGTGAAATCATGGTCCTTATCCTCGCAGCCGGCTGCATCTGTCAGGGACTCTGGGCTTCTAAAAGTTGTATACTATTATTTTTTTATTCATCTCTGGGTCATTTCATCTTCCTGTGCGAGCTACATGAATGGCTGTGTATGAAAATTGTGTCTTGTGCTGAATTTCCCACTGTGAAGATGTTTACTATATATTTATGAAAACACTGCAATAACAAAACCCCTTATATAGCCTTTCAATTTACTGTAAGGGCATATAAAATATTTTTATCTCGAACTGAACTTCATACCTTGGGAGATTCAGCAGGCCCGACGCAGAATAATAAAACACTCCAGAGAAAGGCAGGCGCCACTTGGCTTGCTTCAGAAACCGTGTACCTCGCAGAGAATCTCAGGTCCTTCCAACGTCCCCTCTGAATAGACAAACCCAAGAGCTAATCAGAGCAACGTGTGCATCATTAAACAGACAAGATGATGATTTTGTAGTCATTAAATGGGCAATAACGTGTCTGCAGAGAAGCAGGGTCCCCAATGCTGGAAAAGACGGGGAGGAGACGGGTCATCTCTGAATGCACTGAGCACTCACTCTCACCTTCACGGGGGTGTCCTCGACTTTTTGATTGAAACTTTTGCCAAGGAAGTTGTACATTCACAGGCAGTCATAAAAATAGCACAGAGAGACCCCTGTACACTTCACGAGTCCCCCAAAACCACGGTATCCTGTCTCCTCCAGGACATGGATGTGAAGCCTCTAACCCTATTCAGATTTCCCCAAATTGACTCGCACTCATTTGTGTGTGTAACAGCTTCGTCTCCTGTGTAGGTTCATGTCTCCACCATGGGTGAGAATGAATGTTTCCATTGACCTGGCCCCTTTTATAACCACTTCTGTCTCCTCTCACTACTACCTCTTCTCTAACCTCTGTTGCCAGTTTCTAAAACTGTCATCTCAAAACGTTATGCAAGTGGAACCACAGTATCTTGGGGTTAGCTTATTTGCACATGTGATTTCAGTTGCTGGGTATGTACATCAATCACTTATTCCTTTTCATCACTCAGTAATATTCCATATTAGGTGTATGCCACGGTTAGCTTGACCATTCATTTGCTGAAAGCCATCTGGGATGCTTTGGGCTATCAGTGTAGTTCTAGCTTCTGTGAACATTTGTGGACAGGTAGGTGTGTGTGTGTGTGTGTGTGTGAGTGTGCATGAATTTACTTTGCTGGGCTAAATGCCCAGGAGCAGGCTTTAGTGAGTTTTAATTCATGCACAAGATGAAAACATTAATATGTTGTGCCTATTTGGGAGTCAATACCAGCGGCACGCAACCAATCAAAGGAAAAATGTAAATTCTACCCACATCTCGATGTTTATTTCTACATAAACATGGCACTAAATATAGAGACTAGCGAGCATCGACGTCGCCTCTACCATATGCCAGTCTGTATTCCGCGCCTGTTGCGTGTGCTGACTCATTTGTCCTCACAAGAGCCTGCAGAGCACGCATGGTTCCTGCTTGATAGAGAATGGAGCAGGCCAGGGCAGGGGGTTCTTGCAGGGTCTGGGACACCTGCAGGGTGCAGGGGGGGACCTTCAGGGTGTGGGAGGGGACTTGCGGGGGATGTGCAGGGTGCAGGGGGGAAGTGCCAGGTGCAGGGGGAAGTGCAGGCTTTGGGGGGGAAGTGCAGGATGCGGGGGTGCATGGAGGGTGCAGGGGGACGAGCAGGGGCAGGGCCAGCATGCGGGCTACCACCTAGGGGCACCTCGAGCTGAGGATGTGCTTCTACTCAACAGACCTGGTGGCCACACCCCTCGGTTGGCTGAGACCCTACACTCGTTTGTTGGATAAACATCCCCCCATGTGGCTCTGAAAAATAATCATCCGTGCCGTCTTTAATTCAATCTATTGGACCATCTCCGGCAGGTGGATGCTGCTTCTAGCTTTTGGGTCCCCGAGAGCGATTTCACAGCCCTCCTTTGGTTGCACGCTGCAATTTTTAGCAGCCCCCAGCGACAGTCTGTTCCCTTTCGGAGTGGCTGAATCTGCCTCGCGTAGCTGGTGTCTGTGGCGCGGTGCAGCGTGGTCTGAGATGTAGGGTGGGCGGCGTTCACGACCCGGACCCTGTGCCCACCAGAGCCGGGTCTGCGCACCAGCCGAGCCGGTCGTGCCTCCAAAGGCAGTTCGTATTTTCACCAGGCTTATAAGTATTTAATATTTTCATATGCTCCAGTGTAAAGCCATCTGTTGCAGTGACAGGGCAAAATGTTGGGGACGAGAGCGAGTGCATGTTTGTGGAGAGATCCCACGAAACGTTGACAAGAAGGACCCGCGCTCCGGGCGTCTGCTGGGGAGGCGAGCGGAGGGCCTGGCTCGCTGCCGCCGGAGACACGGTGTTGGCGGCGTCCTCGTGCTCTTTACGTCTGGCCTGTAAGGTCCAGCTCGACTGTGGCTGTGGGGGAAGCAGAAGTCTCTTTGAAGGGAACCGAGGCTCGGTCCGCCGGGACCTGCCTGCCTGCTGTGGGCCGTGGCTTGCCGCACGTGCGGCTCTGTGGGAGCGAGGGGATGGGGCGCCCATGTGGGTGCTAATAGCCCAGTTGTGGTCTCGCCGACACGTCGCGCGACGGGAGCCCGTTTCTGCTCCCTGCTCGAACCTGCCCCCGAGGCACAGTCACCACAAAGCCGTGGCTCCGCACTGACCACAGCTCGTGGGTGCCTCCCAGCTGGGGGCATGCCCACTAGGCGCACGGTGCAGCCCCGGAGGCTGGGGCTGAGCCGCCTTCCGGCCCCCGTGTGCTGGCTGTTCTCGTGGCACAGATGGGGAGCAGCTTCCAAGGCCGTGGGGGTCTCATCCGGGATGACGCGGGTGGGCCCTGGCATTCGGCCGCGGCCACTAACTCCCAGCGGCGCGTGCTCGCTGCTGCACTACCGCCCCAGCGAGGCTGGGGCTCCGGACCGGCTCTGGAGCGGCTTAGGGTGATGCCAGCTGCGCCCGGCAGGCATCAGAGGCGCCTCACGTCCCAGAGGCTGCGGAGAGAAGCTGGGGAGACGCTGCAAGCCTGACTGTGAAAAGCGCTATAAGAAGCCGGGGTACCCCAAGCCCCAGAGTCCTCCTTTGTAGCACGCTGAGCTCCGCCACCAAGTGTGATGAAGTGCCTTAACTAACTTGGTGTGGGGTCAGAGAAGCGATCAGGCTTCTCCGCTCTCCCGCCGCTGGTATAACGATGGCACCTGCAGTGCCGCACAGGCCTGGGTGGGCATGCGCAGGTGGGCACACCGGGTTTGGACACGGGCTTCTGTGGGCGGCGTCAGGAGGACGCCAGGACCAACCAGCAGCAGCGAGACCAACAGCGCAAGAGCAGCAGCAGCGGCAGCAACACAGCAGCAAGGAGGGTGAGATGGCGGGGGCTGGGAGGCCTGCCAGCCCCCCGGCCCCCAGCCCCCTGCCTGCCATGTGCCTGGCCACCTCTGACAATACAAAACATAAAAGCCACTGAGGGCCCCAAGACTCCTTCCTTTACCCCGTCTGCCGAACCATCCCGAACTTGCTCCATGCCGCCTTCCTGCCGCCACACCTGGTCTCCACCACATGGATAGTGGCCACACAGCTCACTGGCGTGGCTGTGCCCAAAGGTGGCAGTGTGTCAAGGGCGCTGACAGTGAAGGAAATAGTAGAATCTGGGGGGGATCTATACGCCGAAGTGTCTTTTTGTAGAAAGAGGGTGAGCATCCGCCGATCAAGTTCACAGAGGAAAAACCATCAGGGTGTCCAAGAGGACGAGGCGGGCCCTGAATACCCCTCATCTGTTTCCGGCGCCGGCTCCCCAGGTGTGCGGGGTCTTCGCTGTCATCAGGCCCATTTCAGCCCCCGGTCCTGCCTGCAGGTGTTCCTCTCGACAATGAGCTTGTGATGATCAGTGCCCACTTCATGGGGAACGCGGCCAGGTGAACAATATATGATTAATTCCTAGCACAATGCCTGGCTCACATCAGGACCTCAATCGATGTTTTCACGGAATGTATGATCATACTGGGTCGTGCCAGAATATTAATTACTTATTAAGTCCTGGTAAACCGAAGTCGCAGTTAGTAATTAGATAATGTTTTCACAGTCCTGTTGGGGGAAAGCAGTGCTATTCCTACCTGCTAATCCCTCTCTCTTGATGCCATTATTATGACGTCTGAATTATGGCCAGAACAGCATGCATCCTGAAATCAGTGGCTCAGCAGATGTCTGGCCTCCTAGCTGCAGAGTGTCAGAGCCATGCAGCAATGTTCTAGAAACTTCTCTCCCAGCGCACGTTGGCAAAAAGTGCCCAACGGTTCACGCAGCAGTGAGACATCATTACCGTTCTCTGATTGCCTGGGAGGGCAGTAATTAGCTTATGGCGCGGCCTGCCCTCACACACTGTGCTTACTCAGTTTCACCCAGAACTTTTCAGGGGAAATGCGCAGATCGGCAAGTCAGTCTTTGTCTGCTGTGGATGCTGAATGTTGGCGGAATGCATCTTTTCCTGTCGACGAGGAAATAAGTTGGTTGTTAGGACATGATTTTCCATTCTTCAAAATGATATGGTGATGCAGGCGACTTGGAGCTACCCTGGAATTAGAACAGTCGAGAGAAATTGCCCTTTCTGAGCTTGCCGAGTCGCTGCGCCCGCATTCTTGGGGGCCACTGAGTGCTCTGTGGACACAGGCAGGAGCCACGTCTGAAAATAGTATGAAAAATTTTAATTAAGAGAAAGAAAATGTGGGTTTTTTTCCCATTGTAGGTTAAGTGCCCATCACGGTCTCAGGGCAATGGTATTAGATTTGTAATAAGTACAAGTAAAGCTTTTCATTTTGATTGGATTGGGCGTATTTTTCATCAGCATCTCCCGCGTGAGCCATGATTCCAGGACAGAGTCTTGTAATCTTCTGCAGTGGGAATGATTCAGCTTAAAAATCAATAGGGCATGAGGTATTTCAAGTTCTCATTATTGTAATGTGTCAACATCACTTCAGTGACCCCCAAGTCCTATGTTGGCTGGTTTTTCCCCTGATTTATTGTGCAATCTCGGAGGGCAAACTATAATTTCACTTGGAATCAGAAAGTCTCCATTTATGGTTTGTGTCCGAGTCTGCAGTCATTAGGGCATTCGCGGGGAATCGATACCTCCTCTTGTTGCTAACAACTGAATGAAGTTGTCACCTGCTTGGCTTACAAAGGAGACGGCGAGAGGCATGCAGTGAGGGCAAGTCCAGCGGGCAAGCTCTGTTTGGAGAAGGGCTCAGCGGCCACCGCTTGCAGGCCTCCCAGCCTTCCCTGAGTGTCCCCCACAGAGAACCCCAGCACCAGGGAATTAGACGCGTCTCGTTTCTTCTTTGTGGATTGTTTGCGGGTGATGTCATCCTCCCAGGTTAAGGCAAGGTGAGAGTGTCTTTCTTGAAAATCTGAGTTCTGGCACATTTCTCAGACCCGTTGAGTCATCCAGCTCTTCTTCAATGCTAATCATCGGGCTGAGGTTGTGTGGGCTGCGTCTTCCATGCTCCCTTAATTACCTAGCAACTTAATGACACTTCCAGGAAGACATGACTGTCTGCTTCAATATGCCATCCACCCGTGCACATGCATGTGTGTGTGGGCACATGCACGCACACACGTGTCACACAGGCAAACATGCACGCACACATGGAGAGCCTTTCACTGGAGGTATTCAGTGAATATGCGTGTTACTGTCAGGTCGCCAACAGCACTTGGTGGAAGCGAGTCCGCTTTGCAACTCTAATATCCAGCACTTAGCAGTGGGGGAGATGCCGGCCCGCGTCAGCCTCATCAGAAGCACAATGAAGGACCCGCCATGCGTGTCCACACCTAGTGGACACTTCAGGAGAGGGCCATGGGAGGAGCTGAGGTAAGCGGCACTGGCAGACCGAAGCCTGGTACAGAAACTGGTTGCCAGAGAGGAGGTGCCGGATGCAGGGCGGGCGGCCTGGGAGCTTCCAGGTGTGAATCCACACTCGATCTCATGCTGCCCAGGCGTGAAGTGTTGCCGTCCTCCTCACTCGTGAGGACAAAGCCAGCTCTGGTGTGTGCGTGGCAGGCTCATCTCTGCGTTTGAAGTTGCCTGTTTCAGGACAGGCTCGTCCCCCCTCGGCGGTGATGGGCTCCACCACCGGGGCTCCGGGCACCCACTGAGTCTGGGGTTGGTGGGGCTGCTCCACCTGTGCCCCCACCCTTCCTGGAGGAGCCCCTTTCTCTCCGGAAGCCCTCGCAGGCAGGGCACAAGCCGCCCACTGGACTCACGACCAGAGGGAACCAGGGGCCCGGGCCCTTGCTCCCCCAGTCTGCACAGCCCGTCCTGATGGGCCTCTTTGTCTTGCCAGCTGAAGCATCCTTCCAGACAGGAGCTCACCTTATCACAGTTCCGGGTCTTATTCACCACAAACCTTCACTCCACAGACACTGACGAGGCAGCCCCAGAAGGAGGAGGTCAGTGGAGACGTGACCTTGTGCCTGCCGTAGCTCTCAGTGTGGGCACGGAGGTGGGTCAGCAGGGTAGGGTGAGCAGAGCATGGGCGTGGCCAGATCTCAGGTGTAGACAGATGCCTGGTCTTCCTGGAAGGACAGACAAGCAACTGATCCCAGGGGCTGCTGGGGACAGGTGCTGGGGGCTCTGGGGTGGGAAGAGACTAACAGTTTGTTGTTGGACACTTTGAACTTTGTGTCCTTATATGCTCAACTCTTTCCAACATAATAATTAGAAAAGATGAAAAGAACAGCCAAAAAAAAGTCTCTAAAAGTATCTGTGAACCATTTTTCTTTTTCCCTTTTCCATCTATGTAGATCAGACTTGATAAAGGGATTGCAGAGGCCAGGGCTTGAGAACAAGCTTGCCCTGTAACAGCCAGCGTTTGCTGTGTAACAAACAATCCTGATTTTGCATGGCTTAACTCCTAACGCAGGTATGGGCTCACGGCTCTCTGTAAGCAATAGGGACTGAACTTAGCTGAGCATTCTTTCTGCTGGTTGCACCTGGCCCACTCATGCCACTGGGGGTCTACGAGGCTTTTCTCACATGGCTGGAGGGTCTCTGGGGCGCCTCAGTTCTAACTTGGGTCTCAGAGTCCCATCGCAGTGAGAAGGCAGCCCTAACACACGTGCACTTCCCGGGCCCCCTTTGCATGGTGTTTGCTAGTATCTACTTGGCCAAAGCAAGTCTCAGGACCAACTGCAGTGTCAAGGGACAGACTGACAGACAGTGATGGAAGAAGCAGCCAACTCACCTTGAACGTTGTACGTGAACAGGGATGAGATAAGGATGCAGTCATCACTTGTCACCCAGGCCAGGCTTCTTTGAGCTACACCGGCCAGGGAAGGGCAGCATGCCTGGTCAGAGTTTTCTCCAGCTAGATCCCTCTTCAAACACTGTCTATGAAAGGTGAGTCCAAGAGGGCAGTGCCCTCCCCAGGACTCCTCCCTAAGAGCATCTTTCTAGTTGCTTACACCTGAGCACTCCCCTTACCTTGTAAAGTTCAAGTGCTAGCTCAAGCGCCGACGTGTATTTTTTTCTTCCTTCAGTGGGATGCAGCTCAAAGGTGAGGAAGCCACGTGCTGCTAGTGACACAGAGGGTCCCCAAGATGCCCCCTCCCCAGGGAGGCCTGCGCAGCTGCTGGGCAGAGCTGGCACCAGCAGTGCCCCACGTATGCCCAGATCTGGGCACGCTCAAGCTGGGAATTTGCTCTGGATGAAGGATGCTGTCACATCCAGCTTTACTTCACATTTCCCTGTCTTTAAACATCAGCTGCTTCATTTCTGAGCCCGTCAGGGGAGACTGTCTGTTTGCTTTTCTGATTCTGCTGGACTTTGTTTGTGCTTCCATTGTCTTGGGGGTGCAACGATGATGGGAACAGTAGCCTGAGGAAATCTGGGTGGTGCCTTTTTATCGAGAACTGAACGGCACTGGGTTAAGTCAGAGGATTCAGAGTGATAGGCAGTTAGACACGAGCCTGAGATCTGCCCTACTACTTTTCAAATATCCTGAGCTTTGTCTGACACCTCGGGTTAGTCGTAGATGGGCCCATCTACCTTGTGTGCAAGACACGGGGGAGCCTGTCACCGCACGTCAGTGACCTGAAAGCTTCACCTACATGCATGCACCTGCCTGCACCCTCGCAAACTCTAGTCTACAGAAGCAGAACAGAGTATGCTATGTTGGCACTTCTACTTAAAAAACAAAGTTCACTCAAATTGCTTTTTTCTCCACCAGGCTTGGAGATTCTGCCCCAGTTATGTATTTTCTTGCTTGGTAGATGAATTTGAAGTGTTCCTTTAAGCCGTTGATTGTCAGTCACGTTTAGATAGTTGTCACTTTCAGTATGTCACAGTCAATAGCAGAAACGTAAAGCTTGTAGACACTCATTCTCGCTCTGACATTCATAACTCAATTGAGCTGTTTATAAAAAGAGTCTAAAAATACTCAAATTAATGATTAATAAATATGGCTTTCTGGAAAGGATCTTTTATTTAACAAACAGAAAAATAATATTTGGAAACAAAGTGCTCCCATTCCTTCAAAAAGAAGGGTGAGCTTCTCAAATCTCAGGTAAAGTAGAACAGAGGCGCCTGGTACAGATTCCCTGCTGCAGTTCCTAGCTGGGAGCTGACCTGGGCCTGCTCAGCCATCAGAGAGGGTGGGGAATTAGCATGTGTTTGGGAAGAGGAGTGAGGTGGAGAGAGATAGTGGAAAAGAAATAAGCTATTGCTTCAGTCCTCAGGAAGATGGCCATTTAAATCAACAAGAAGAACAGGTTTTCATGAAACACTCAGAAGGAAAGTGTAATATTCTGTGGCTCAGACTACAAATTCAGTTCCAGTTTAGTGAAGGGAAAATCGCATGTACAACAGTAGCCCAAGCATTTCCTGGAGATGGTGGTTCTGGAAACTCGCTTGTTCAGTCATTTTATTGCAGAGTTATCAAGACCCTGCTAAGTGTTGTGCCACTCTCCTGGTACCGGTGGGTTAGGACAGGTGGTTAGATAGAAAAAAAAGATCAGTCACGATGACGGTAAAGCCATATTTATCTGAGATAAGTATTCTGAAGGAAAGATACATGGCTCTAGAAAGCAAAGAAATTACTGGAGATTGATGGAGGGGGATGGGTGGTCGGTCAGCCTCTGGCAGACAAGGGACTGGAAGCGAGACTCAGGACGTCAGATGTAAATATCTACAGAGACGATGGTGTGGAGACTGGGTTGGAGGCAGTGCTGTATGGACATGAGGTGGTTAGAGGACTACAAAGCGTGGGTTACATTGGGAAGAGGCTGAGAGCATGATCAAAATTTAGCTTTGTTAGCGAAGCTGGGTGAGTGGAGACTGCTTCATCTTGTGACATCTACAGACCTATCCTACAACTCAGACTTACCATAATCTCACACTGCATCTGCCATTAGGATGAGGGTAACAGTAGTAAGAGCTCATCTTGGTCGAAGGATCATCTTGGATCCTTCTTGATTGCCAGGCCCTGAGCTCCGATTACACGGAGTGCTTCCTTCTTTCCACCCATTCAACTGTCAACACTTCAGCTCTGCCTCCGAGGCACATCCTACATCTCTCCAACTTCTCGGTGTTTCCACGGCCACACTGAGTCCAAGCTATTGGTGTTGTCCCAGCTTCCCTTCCGGAAGCCCCAGCATCTGCCTGTGCTCCTTTCTAATCCACTGTCTATGTAACGCCAGAATACTTACTGAAAACATAAGCCCATCACACACCCACATTCACAACAGCACTAGTCACAATAGCCAAGAGGTAGATGCCACCCAAGTGTCCACGGATGCCCAGACAGAGAAACTTTATTACTCAACCTTTAAAAGGAAGGCCATCCTGTCACCTGTGGCACTGTGGATGGACCACAGGGAAACCAGTCACAGAAAATACAGTTGTGTATGAGTCCACTATTGTGAGTTCTGTGGAGCAGGCAGATCCACACAAGCAGAAAGATAATGGTGGTCATCAGAGGCTGGGAGAGTGGGCAAAGGATGTTTATTAGGAAGTATGAGTTTCAGGTTTGCAACATGAAAAGGTTCTGGAGATCTGTTTTATAACAAGGTAAACATACTTGCAATCCTGGACTGATCCTTCAAAATTGTGAAGAGTATATTTTTATATTTAACAATACATATATCATCAAAATAAGTAAAATCATCCAACATGAAAAAACATAAGTCAGTTCAGTGAATCCTCTAAATTAGCCCATGGTATCTCACAGTATCTTCAAAGAACAAGGGCTAGTAAGGCCCCATCACTCCTGGTCTCTGCCCCTGAATGCCTCAATGCCTCCTTCCTCCCTTTCTCTGCCCTGGCCTTCTCATTCACCTGACAACACATCAAGGTCATTGTAACTCTTTATTCTTGGGGTTCCTTCCTGCCTGCACTCTTCCCCTAAGTTCATGCCCAGGCATGTATTCGTTGTGCTACCCCAGGCAAATGGACAGCAGACATCTAGATGACAACAGTGAGGAAAGTTCACATGAAGATGCTTGTCATTAATATTATTAGTTTTATCTTTCTCATTACTTTTTTTAAAAAATGTATTTATTTTTGCATAGAAGAACTGGGGCATAGGCCAGAGGTGCAGTGCAGGGGGAGTGAGAGGAGTCACCAGAGACAGAGCGGGGAGCAGAACAGGCGGACTCACCGAAACGCACTGCTGAGGGGAGCAGCAAGTGAGGCAGGAGAGGTCTGCTGCACCATGTGGCTCAGCTCCCTGGCCAGGGATCGAACTCAGGCCGCAGTGGCTGGTGATAGCTTGCTGGTACTGAGACTTAACCCCTGCACCACCAGGGAGGCAGGGAGGCCATGGCTTCTCATTACTAAATGTAGTTCCCATTTGACAAGACTTTATTTGATGGCGCTTCAGATCGTCCTTCAGCTGCCACCTCCCTTTTGGACGAGATGCTAAAATCTACCACTGACTTTGAGAAAGGACTGATTTTATTTCAGAGGCAGGACGAAGATTTTTCATTGTTTTCCATGCACGGAGGGGCCTCTTCCAGTGAAATGAGATGAGTGGCCTGCAGGCTTAGAATTCAGATGCCAGATTCCAGGGCCCATAAAACAACCTGTAACTCTGAACATGAGGGAGAAGGCTTGTGAGCGGTGCGTGTCTGCTCGCAGGCAGACGTGGGGTCCGCAGCCTCAGGCAACTGGCCACATAAGATTCAGGACTGGCGAGCTCCCGGCGGAGCAGCTGTCTGATTACGGCTCGCTCCTGGTGCCCCCCGGTCACCGAGAGCCTATGACTCAAACTTACGAATTCCTGAGCTGTTTGGCAAGAGTCGGTAGGGAAAGAGAAGAGTGGAAATAGATGTATTCTCTTCTCAGCGCAAAGATTTATATTTTATTAGCCCCTTTGTCTCACGTGGCTGGCATTGAACAAGCACAGCAGAAGCATTATTGGATTCTGCTAGCATCTCTGAAGCTGGCTTCCAGTCACCTCAAATGGAAGTGTTTTTGAGATTGCAACGGCTTTTGTTCGTGCAAGGTCATGTGCCCCTCGGTGGAAGCCGGCTCCCGAGTCCTCCGTGCAGGTCTGCACTTGTTCTGGGGCCACGCTGAGCCCCTGACCTGGCTGAACCCCCTAGGAGATGCGTGCTTTTGGTGACAGAGGGGACCAGGCGGGGGGCGGTGAGCACAGAGGAGGCACATTATCACCACTCACTTGTTCGTGACTCCCCAAGAAACAGGCCTGTGCTGGCTTCATCCACAGGATGAAAGCTCACGCATCCCTCTGGAGACTAGTACCAAGTGAATTTTAATGGCCTCCATCCCTCCCACAAACACAGTTGGATACTCTGTTAGGCAATAAAGTTTAAAGGCTGGAGAAACTCCAAATCTGGGCACAGAGAAATGTCTGCTTCGTCGTCTCGGCCTATTAAACAAAGAAAAACAATTCATTGCCAGTACCTGGCAGGGCTGCTGAAGGTTTCTGTCATTTGTTAAGTAACACTGCACCCTTGAAAAGCTTTGTGTGTGCAAAAAAAGAGGAGGAAATTTAAGACGTGCCTTCTTTAATGCTTGCTGGTCGCTCACTGATAACGATTTCAGACGTAAACGTCAGGGAGAGCTCGTGAGCCCTGGCATGTGGGCCTCCGTCCCCTCCTGCCATGCCAAGTGCCATGGAAAGCTGCTAAATGGTGACGACGGAAGGACAGGTTTTTGAAAGCATCGTTTAGGTCAAAGACAGCCAGGCTCGCTGAGGTAGAGTGAGCCACCCTACAGCTTCACTTTCAGCCGAGAGTGGGGGAGGGCGAAGCCCCCCATCTCCTGGGGTTAGACTGGCAGGAAAAGCTTGGTGCAGGGGGCCTAGGGACACCACCCGAGGCAGATGAAGGGGAGAGCGAGAAGAGTGGTCTGTCCTTGGCATCAGGTCATTGAGGTGCCCCCAGGAAGGAAATCCAGGCCCTTGACACACGTAGGTTCTTAAAGTTGGGCTTCACTTCCCCAGAGGTCCATCTTGGGACCAAAATATCCAGAGACTGAGAAGATCATTTGCAAAACAAAGACCTGGAAATTGCCCTGCTGCCTTCCTAGGTGCTGAACTGACCTGGGGGACATTTTCCAACACAAACTCCTGGAAGTGCATCAGTTTTAATGCAGGCAAAGGCCAGGAGCCGATGGAAACCGCCCAGTGGCCTTAGAATAATTATTGTTGGGCCTCCCCGGTGGCGCAGCGGGTTGAGTGCCGCACTGCGAAGCATCCGCAGCACAGTAGTGTGAGTTCGATCCCTGGCCAGGGAAGGGACCCACATGGCGCTGCAGACCTCTCTCCTGCCTCGCCCTCAGCTGTGTATTTCAGTTCACCTGCCTGTTCTGCTCCCCGCTCTGCCTCTGGTGACTCCTCTCACCTCCCGCGACTCTGGCTTGTGCCCCAGCTCGTGTGTGCATAAAAAACAAAAAGAATAATTATTGTGCATCGAGCCATTGTCAGCAGTGCTCATGGGTAATTGCCGGAGTTGAGATGAGCACCGGAGAGGGAATTTTAATATTTACCAGCTCCCTGGTGAAGAAGGAAGCCTTTTGCTTTATTAACGGTGGTGGTGTTGGCAGTTTGCAGGCAGAATGCGTCCCTCAGTTGTGCTGCAGGGCCGTGGCAGTTCCAGATTGTTCTGTTTTGTTCATCTGTCATCCATAGGCGAGGACTCAAATTCCACAGGTGATTTCTCTCTTTATAGAAGTGTCTAGACTTGCAAGCGAAGCTTGCTTCTATTAAAAATATCTTGGGTCTACGGGAAGCGAGAGTCGGCTGATAGGCTACAAAACCCCGTGTAGAAAAACCCGCCCTATGGCATCTGTGGGATGAGGTCCTATTTCACAATCACCAAGTCTTCTTCTGTTGACAGTAAGTCAGTGCTGGCTTTTGTAGCTGTTCAGCAACAAGCTACGTTATTGTTGACAAAACTGAGAGAGGGTCCACTCCCACACGCTGGAGCTCAAGCCTTGGGCAGAGGGGGGGATGAGGAGCGCACGAGTCTGCTGGAGCACCGTGGCAGACGGCGGGCCCAGCTGGGCGTGTCGGTCATCCTAGGAGAGAGTCTGCTGGAAGCTGATGCTGCTGCGAGCCCCAGGTCTGGCCCAGGAGGTGGATCCCCCATCCCCGTAGCTCTGCCAAGAAGTAGGGGCGCTGGTGAGTTCTGTCCTCTCGTGCCACCGAGCCCCGACCCTCCTGTCCCGGGCGTGCTAAGCGTCTTGAGCTCTGTGTGAGTCGTCTGTGAGCTATGCACCTGGCTCTTGCGTCTTCTCAGAACCTCCACCTGTTGCCGTTTAAATGTCAGCTTCTGGGTTTGGCTTGGGCATGGGGGAAGGGGCAGCCAGCAGCTGACATCTCCCCCACCCCACCTCCCACCCTCCTCTGCATCCCGGGAACTCACAGGTCACGTGGCCGGGCTGCCAAGTCCAGTCAACAGCGCCACTGGCCTCCACAGCGCCCCCACCTGTCCTTCACCGGAAGTCCCAGGCTCACCCCGGCGGTCGCAGCCCCCAGCACCAGTATGCTGCGGGAGAGAGAAGGGGTGCTCAGGTCAGACGGGTGAGCTGGTGCCCGCAGGGCTCTGCGCACGGCCGTGTTCTCGTCTGGGGCACCAGCCGACGCCCCGTGACCAGACGGGGGTGACCCTCTCCGCTCCCGCCCCCGTGGGCAGCTTCGTGCTCAGGCAGAAGCGAAGCGCGGTGGCTCTGTCCCCACCCACACATTCTGGGGGCGAGAGAGCCCGTGGGTCTCATCTCTCGGGCGCAAGCGCTAAGGCGTGGAGCCACCGTGCTCGTCGCCACGGCGGGGACGTCCGGCGGGAGGGCAAGAGGATGGTGCTCCGTCGTAGCCCAGGTCAGTGACCGGCGCCTCGCTGGGGGGGCCCAGGGCTGCGGGAGTGGAACTCCGCTTGTGGGGAGCTGGGGTGGGAGGAGAGGCCGGGAGACCCGCTCAGCCGGCAAAACGCAGTCACAGCCAGCAGAGCTCCGGCTTCGGGGCCAGGGTTTTCTTCTGGTGGATGGACCCCCAGGCACAGACCGTGGGGTCCTCACTGACCTTCCTGAACGACCGCGGCAGCCAGGGGAGCCCAGGAATCACACGTGCTCCAGTTATGTTCTGGTGGGAGCCATCCTCTGGGGGTGCTGCTACTTAAGAGGATGGTCAGGATGGTCAGGCACCCTCCGGCCACCTCACTGAGTGCGTGCTCTGGGGGAGCACAGGCACCAGCTTTGCCCTCGCCGCGCCCCTCAAGCAGCAGGCTCAGTCCCCTGCTGAGACCACACGAGCCCAAGTAACTATTTCCCATTTCAAGGCATCCTCGAAGTTTGCAACCCTTTGTTTCTATGGCAGGGCCGTTCCACAGTGTGCCTTAGCCGCTGGAAGTGGGGGCTCCTGTGCAGGGGTGCTCGCGTGCCCGGCTACTCTGCACCCTCTTGTCTGTCTCGTCCATCTCTGACCTCACAGCACAAGCGGAGTCTCCTTGCAGTGTTGGCCAAGGTTCTTCTCTGTCGCCCACCTCCTCTCGGTACTGCTACGCTAGTAACAACTACAGTTAGGCTCCTAACGAGGAGGGAGGCCGAGAGGCGAAGAATAAGGAAGGAGGAGCAGGATCACAATGCAGCAGCGGCGGCGGCCCTACAAGAACAAGTGGGGCACCCACACGAGTGACTTATGGAGGGGGGGATAAGAAGGAGCAGAAGAGGGAGGCGGGGAGGAGAGAACGAATGGAAGGGAGGGAGGGAGGGAGGAAGGCTGAAAAGAAGGGATGAGAAGAGCACACACCCACGGTTTTCTATACAACATCCACATGGCAGCCGATCCTCCAGACACCCTCCTCGGGGCTGCCTCCTCTCATTTGGGTCCTGAACCTCTTTCTTTAGAGTGTCAGACATACTTATGATGCTTACATCCCGAACCTCCTTTGACTCTTATCCAAACACTGCCTACACTGTTCTCAAGTCACCCCTTGAGGCCAGCCACTGCTGAGCCTCCTCTGGAGGGATGATCTCCCCACGGAGCCTTCTTATGAACCAGCATACGTCCATTTCTCCCCTGCCTCTAGAATCACATCGAAATCATCTCCTTCCCCTGCTGGTTTGCTTCTCTAGTGCCATCTCTGAAAGCCCTCCCCCATTCCACATCACCCCACCCTCACCTCTGTTGTCCTGAACTGGTGTCCACCTGAACACTGCTGCTCCACCAGCAACATTTCCACCACCGCCCATCCCAGTCTCACCTAGGACGCTCCTCACTGCCCTCTAATACCCAGCGCAAATGTCAGCTTTGCAGAATTGATTTTCAGTCCCCACAGACTGAGTGGGCCCATGAGATCAGAGTTCTTACCATGTACCTCTGCAGAAACACCAGGACTCTGCAGAGTCCTGCCTTCACATTTTAACTCTGGTGCTAAACACATGACCATAGAAACTGGCAGCAACCTGCTGTGCTTCAGTTTCCTCATCTGTGCAATAGACAGCGTGACACTGACCTGTACAGTTGTGAGATAATAAAATAGTGATCACAACATGCTTTGGACTCAACCAGAGGCACCTGCTGTTACGTTGTTGTGACTGTTTTATATGTATAAAACTCTCTGGAATTTCAGGTTAAGAGCACCTCAAGAAGAGGTTTATTCATTCTTATAACCCTGAAACTTTGCACAGTGATGAGTTCATAAATAAAGCCCAGCACTTTGACAGAATTGAAAAGGATACTTTTTTCACTGAAAAAGGCACTGGAAGATGATCTATTTATTGTAAGGATTTTGATAACTCACCACCAATCATTTGGGAGTAGAATGAAAAATCTTATTTTCTTCATTCTGATCCCTGGGATTTAGATAACTTAGATGAAAAAAGTACATATAGGAACCAATAATTCCCCCTATTATCCAGTGAGAGAACGTCAGCCGCTGAAGCCGCCCAGCCATGAAAGGTAGACAGACAGTGGGTCCCTCTGGGGTGCTGTGTCTGGGGAAGGACCCTAATTATGCCTGTTGAGATCTCGTAGGGAAACCACCCTGCAAAACACTGTTTGGGGTCCGAGAGGCCGGGTGGGGAGCCGCGTGCTTCACCTCCGACTGTACAGGTGCGATGCCACGAATTCTCCTTGATCCAGGCACACAGGTGGCAGCGTGTCCAGGCTGGGTAACAGGGTAAGTGGCTCATCGTGGCCAGTCACCGAGAAGCTTCCGAACACAGCCCGATCCTGCCCTAAGTCCTTGGCTTCTGACAGCCGCTCTATGGAAGGGCGTGATGATGTATGGCTGCCTGGGTCCTGTGCTTGGACATCACCCACAGTTCTGCATATTCAGTCTGCTCCCATCCAGAAATAACTGTTCTCCTTTCACCTTTAGTACTCAAGGTTGTGTCCTGATCACTGTACATCTGTGTTTAGGGCAGAACTGGAGGGTCGTCAATTAATCTTATGTGTGACAGTTAACTGCTCCCGGGAGCCTCCTTTTCTCCTTCCCAGCTGCACAGACAACGCAGACGCTCATTTCTGAATCCAGCATCCACACCGCCCGAGCGGCTTCTCTGGCGGCCTTGACTCTCCCACCCCTCTGCTGCGGCAGAAGGGGGTTTGAGGATTTATGTTGCGGGAGAAGATAGACAGGCATCGTGTGTATCAGGTAGCTCTACTAGGCCTTTATTCCCTGGGACCCTCACAGTCCTCCCAACCGACTCTGCTAAAATCAACAGTCACCTTCTTGGTCTTCATTCTGGAGTGGTGACGTCTGCCCTGGCCGCCGTGGTTCTGGTATCACCATCCTTCACCCTCCGCCATGCTGCTTCATCCCCACCGCATCCCTTGGTGTCTGGGGTTTTCACTGGTGGGGCTTTGGCACTTCTTTGTGAGTGCTGCTGTATCTCCTGCTTCTTTGGTTGTATGAGGCACTCACTTCTGCAGGACCCGGGCCTGCATCGGTGATGGTGGCCGTGGGGATGCCCGCGAGGATGCCCCGTCGGTCGGTGATGGCGGCCGTGGGGATGCCCGCAAGGGTGCCCCGTTGGTCGGTGATGGCGGCCATGGGGATGCCCGCAAGGATGCCCCGTCGGTCGGTGATGGCGGCCGTGGGGATGCCCACGTGGATGCCCCGTCCGTGATGGTGGTCATGGGGATGCCCGCAAGGACCGTTTTCCCTGAGACCTCTGGGTGGAAACGATTGATGCCTCGTCACTCGCAGGCTTGTGTTTGTTTGTTGCAGCTGTTGAAGCTGTAGGTTTCCTCACTGTCTTTTCTTCCTCCCAGTGCTGCTGCTCCCGTGGTGGGTGAACATAGGGATTTGTCTGTTAGGACGTCTGAGTGCACGAGATTGATAGCTCGCCATATGGCTGGTGCTTGATGAGTGTCTTGATTAAATTGGGGGCTGTCTGGTGCAAACGCCATGCACAGTTTAGGAGGGAAGTGGTAGTCAAGGAAGGTCTTTTTCTGACGTAAGGAGGACAGAAAAATCATTGCGGGACAACATACCCGGGAAGGGCAGGCAGACAGAGTGAGTTCAGTCCCGAGATGCACCACGGTGCCCACTGGGACGCCACCGGGAGAAAGCCCGAGGAACAGGCCGCCGACTGCCTGGTGCTGCTGCTTTGAGCCGTGTCCTTTTCGTCGAGGTGGCGCTGAGGTTCAGTGCTTTGTGCCCTTTACAGGATTGCAGAGACTGATCCAGACTCAGCTCTTGCTCCCACCGCTCTGTGCCAACTCTCGCAAAGCATCCAAGCATCCCAGGCTGCGCTTCGGGAGAGGAAATCCAGGCCATGCCTGGTGCTCCAGCTCCAGGTCTCCTTGAGGTTGTCCTCGTCTTGCCTCTTGGGACCCAGAGCCCTGCCCTCTGCAGCGTCTGCCTCCTGCATGGTGCAATTTATATTTATACGGGTTGCAGAAGCAGCAGAGGTTGCAGCCTGTTCTTCCCCTGAGCAGCAGAAGCAGGGATGGCCCCAGCTAACTCCAGCCGAACGGACCTCTGGTCCCTGACGTGTCGCCCACAGGGCATGCAAGGGAAGGGGAGGCTCTGCAAGGTGTGGGGCATGCGCTTTTCCTCTGCCCACTTCCTCCTCCTGGAAGGCGAGCGCCGCCCGCCTCGAGCGTGAGGGTGAAGCCTGGACTCCCGCAGCCAGAGCGCCGCAGCTGCGGTGGGCAGAGCTGGGCACTCCGTCTCCCAGACAGGACTGACGGCCCCGTGCCTGGAGCGGCAGGTCGGGTGAGGTCGGAGGGCGTGAGGAGGGGCCAGTGCCGGCTGCAGGCGCTGTGGCGTCGCCTCTTTGGTCATAACCAACTTTCTCTGAGAAGAAATTCTTCCTGGGCCGCCAGCCAGCCTCCCACGCAGCGCCCCTCCGCAAACCCAGACAGCGCGTGTTCCTCTTTGATGAAGGGTTTGCAAGATCTACCAGTCACCTCCCCTGGCCCTGTGCCCGGCATCACGTGTGTTTCTAATTTCCCCGCAGGGCTTGGCTGTGACCATATTTAAAAAGCTGAGACAGGAAGTGAAAGGGTCTGCCCAGTTCCGGCAGCGCGTGCGCCTGCGCTTGGGCCAGGGCCTCCGCGAGCGTCTGCTGCAGCTCTTGGACCAGAGGACACCAGCTGCCGGGCTTGCTTCCTTGTGCGAGGGGCCAGAAATAATTACGAGGCTCCGTGACGAACGCCTCTGCTCTTCCCGGGGCCCGCGCCCTGCGCCCAGCACGGCCAAGAGCCGCTCACCTTGCCACGTGCTTAGTTATGGTCTTGGTGACCGTCCATGGTACCTTGACGCGTGGGAACGACTCTCCTTGCCTAAGATAAAAGCCTCCTCAGTTTCAGTAGCTTGCTCTGGAAAATGACGACGTGCCCGTGTTTCGAAGCCACGGGACCCCGGGTTCAGCCTTCCTGCTTCCTGGGGGTCGAGCTGTGTGTTCAGGGCATGGCTGTGCGTGGAGATGCCGGTCCCGGGGCGGGCTTGTGCTGGTCCGCTTCCCTTGCAGGCTCGTCATGAGATTGTGGGTTAAGAGAGACGTGGAGACGCTCAGGTTCTAGCTTCAAAGCCGGTTCATTGTATCAGGACTTCCTCTGGCACATGCTGTGTGGCCCCTCGGCACCGACTCGGAGGTGAAGCAGCTTCGCCTGAGTCGCACCGGTAGGACCGCGCGATGCTGAGCCAGAGAAGCGGGCTGTGGGGAGCGGCGTGCGGACCCCGTGGGTTGAAAGGAAGGGGGGAGTGGAAAGGGGTCACGGGGTGCTCAGCCACAGGACCCCGCCTCCCTCCCCGACACCGCCAGATCGCTGCGCCAACCCACCACCTCCCTGCTCGGGCCCTGCTGGGTCCACCGCCGCCCTGACTGGGAAGACTGACGACATGTCCAGTTTACATCCTCGCTGGGGGCCCACTGGGACGGAGGAAATTTCCCAGAAAAAAATCGGAAGGCTGTTATCAACAGGAAGTAGACAGCACTCTGAATAAATAAATTAATCTAATAACGCTAATGCCCAGAGCCGGTAAGAGCATAGCGGAAACGTAATTCCAAAGCCACTAGAGAGGTGTAAATGGCATGCATTTTCTGGAGGATAATTTGTCAGTTTGTGTTGAGCCCTTTTACAGTGTTTAGATCCTTGAATCTAGCTATTCCAAGACTGCAGACTAATTTTAGGGCAGCAGGCAGGGAGGAGGCCAGCGCATGCACACTGCATGTTCCGCGTGGTGTTTTTCAATAATTGAGATTAAATGGAGACAAAACTAACAACCGCACATCGGTTCGATGTAGCAAACGCCGGTGATGGCCGGCGAGCCCAGGCCCCGAGTGTCAGCTCTCACGGGCAGGCAAAGGTGTGTGGGCATTTTGGGTATGTCAGTTTCGAAAGCCAAGGCGTCAGCTCAGACATTCTTCTCTAAATGTATTTTTCCTTCGCGTTTAAATTTAATCAGATATTTCCTTCCCTCCCTCCCTGGGGGTCCTCAGTCTCCTTGGCGTCGGGTCAGGGCTACCGTCTTGGTGCCTGGACTTTTTGCTGGTCAGGCTAAAAGGTAGGGCCAGGCGGGGGCCTCCTGCCAGGGCAAAAGTCTTGGCGGGAGGAACATCCCGGGAGCCCAGTATCTGCTGAAAACAGCAGGCGCGCTCAGGGCCACGGGAGCGTGACCAGCTAGACCACCTTGGCAGGAAGTGAAGTGAGAGCGGGAGCAGGAGACAGGATGTATGATCAGTGGGAGCATGGAGCCCACAGGCAACAGCCCACCCACTCCCCCAGCTTGTGCCAGGCATGTGTGCGTCATCCCCAGTACCCCCTTGTACATTCCTCTGAGGACTGGCCCACCGTCCCTAACCCTGCTCCCCGATAAACGCGAGCCTGCCCCGTGTAGGCAAGGCGCTGCGCTCCTGAGGTGCCAGCCCTTCGAGGTCTCTCTGTTGGGACTTCGAGGTGCCTTTCCTCTGTCCCACGCTGCCCCCCTACGAGGCAACACCGTGAACCCTCTCTCTCCCTCCCTCCTTCTCTCCCTCCCTCTCTCCTTCCCTCCCTCCTTCCTTCTCTCCCATTCTCCCTCCCTTTCCTCCTCCCCTTTTCACTTCCTTCCTTCCTCCCTCCTCTTCCTTACCTAAAACACCAACAAGCATGTGTGTTAGTGTCTTTCTTTTATCACATCATTGCTCATTCTCCTCTCAGGTGTAGTCCCCATAAGATTCCCACCACCGTGACACCTGTGAACCCTCACATGGCCTCTTGTGCTCTTCCCGCCCCTGTTTTCATCCCTTCCCCCACCGAATGTCCCTGGTTTATAGGTCGTCTTCTAGTTTTGTCCCTTTTTCCCCCATCCCATGTATGGTTTCCCTATGGAGGACCTACAAGGGAAACCATCAAATATTTTTCTCTTTCCTTGTAACTTATTCACTGCACATAATCCTTTCTCGCCCCCAAAGTTCATAAAAAACACTAATTTGAAAGGAAACCTGCACTCCTCTCTTCACTGCAACATTATTTATAATAGTTAAGAAATGAAAAGAGACTAAATGCCCCTGAACAGATGAATGGATCAAAAAGATGTGGTACATACACACGATGGAATATTATGCAGCAAGCAAAAATATAAACTTGTGCCATTTGCAACAATGTACATGTTAGTGCCTTGAGACAACCTGGCATGTTTCTGACCAGTGACTTGCTTAGATATCATCTCCCGCCCCAAACAAAATGCACCCTGATTAATGGGACTAGAACATGTTCCCTTTCAAAATCCACTCTCTTGCTCCCTTAAAAATGAGGGTCCTACACATGAAGGCATGAGGGGTCCTCATGGCATCTGAAGATGGGGCCTTCCAGTTGGAGCCAGGAGACCCCTGCTTGCTGCTGGCCCATTTTCGTTGCTTGGCTCTGGACTCTGCAGAGGAATGGGCCTTTTGTGGACGCCCGGACCTCTAAGTCCGAGAATGAGAAGTGTAGCTCTCGTTCTCACCAAGGTGATCATCCCGCTCTGCGAAGCCAAATATTTGTTTTTTAATGGAAGGATAAAGAGAATCGGCATGGTGAAAATGTCCTTGCATCTAGAAAAACTGGCATCTGTCTTCTTTGAATCAATTTCCAAAGATTATGCAGCACATTTTAATGGTGCTCTGGGGACCTGCAGTGTGTGTGCGTCTGAAAAATGAGCATGAGCATTTTATAGATCTTCCCAGCATATAAACCCCTGCCCTGCCCCCGAGGGAGGGGTTGCAAAGCAGAGCGCTATTAACCCGGGGTGCTGGAGGGGTGCCATAGTCCAGAGAGGAGATTTGTTAAAGTCCCCGGTTTTCCACCTTCCATCTTGGATTGATTTTGACCCAGCCTGGCCGTTATCCAGGAGGTGCATAATTCCGACGTATGTGGAGGGTTTTTAGGAGAGGATCGTTATGAAGACATCATCCTCCATCGGTGAAATAAGACAGCGGAGAGACTTTAAAATAGGCCTCAGCTTGGCTTAAGGAGACTGATTCTGGACGAAGCTGCTTCTATTAATTTCGCTGATGGGGGCTTGTGAAGTTGAACATTACCTATTCAGGAGCCATTACTAACTGGGGGATTAAATAAGTAGGTTCATATTAATAACCAGGCTAAAATTTAACTAAGGTTACAGAACCAGACTGCCTCTAAAGTACTTAAGAAAAGGCGGCGCAACAAGGGCTCTTGACGAAGGAATCATTCCGGCGTCGCTTCCCGGCTCTGCGCCCCACGCACGGGCCCTCCCTGGTCAGTGCAGCCCCGCCTGCCCGCCCGCCGCGCCCTGCTGACCCGCAGCTTGATCTCAGGCTCCACCCAGGCCCGCTGCGGCCCTGCCTCGCCGCTCCTCCCCTGAAGGCTGGCACCGGCCTTCCAGCACCCAGTGGCTCTGGCCCCCGGCGCGCCCCACGCCTGGCACTCGCAGAACTGGTGCTTCTTGTCCGCCCGCCGGAGGAAACGCCTCCCGGGTGGACGTCAGACGCCCACTGGCCTCGCCCGCATCACCCGGTCGGGCACGGAAATCCGTCCCGGTCGCGCGGGCCGGCTGGCGTTTGCCGCCCGCCGCCCGTGTGGACGCTCGGCTGCGGGAGCGGGGTCCGCCTGCTTCCAGCCCGGTGGCCAGCTGCTTCCTGCCGCCCGTCGTGGCTCTGGGGACACGGGAAAGCACGTCTGTGTTTCTTCGTGTCCGCCGCCGCCGTGGAGACGCGCGCGTGGTGGTCGGGTGGGCCAGCGGCCTTCCATCCCCCGCAGGTCGCCGCGCACTGCCGCCGGCGCTCGGGCTTCTGGTCCTGGGCGGACTCCCAGGAGGCAGCGAGCTCCTCGTGGGCCCAAACGTTGCTTCTCGGTGGGCATTTACAGCCCCCGCGGGGCCACGTGAGAACCAAGTGACTCCCCTCACCCAGGAAGGGCAGCCCCGTTTGCAAAGGAGGGAAAGTCAGCTCTGCCGTGACAGGGACAGCCTCGAGCCTGTGGCCCCAAGACGCTTCTTGTGGCAGTAGACACGGTGCCCCGACCTTGCCGGAGGGACTGCCGGTGGTGACTGGGGAGCGTGCGGAATTGGGAGGAGACAGGACGGCCTCGGTGCATGTGGCGAGAGTGGGGCTCCCTCTGTGGGGAGGCGCAAACCCCTCTGTCTTATTCAGCCCCCTCTGTCTTATTCCGCTCCAGCCCCAGAGCCCCAAGAGCCGATCCCCACAGAGGCTTGGGCTGCTTCTTGGGCACCGCTGGCTCGTTGGGCAGCCCCGGCGGGAGGGCAGGCCTGGGAGAAGGAGCCTTCAGGAACCTCTTCTTCCTCCAGCGTCAGGAGCAAGCCCCTGTGTGACTCACCACCACAGCAGGAAATGGGGATCTGTGGCTCCCCCAAACCCTTGGTGCCCCTAGGAAAGAGAAGCCCTGGCGGGGTGCTCGAGATGTGGAGGTGCACCCCTTAGTGCTCTGCCTGGAGCTGCATCTTGGGCTCTTTGCCACCCCACAGTGTGCCGCCCTGTCTTGTGTGGAACCCCGGCTCCCACCCTCGGGGGGCTGACTCTGCACTGTTCTCACAGGGCTGCGCTGCCCTCCCGTGCGCCGGCGGCTCCTTCCTCTTCCTCTTCTCTTCCTCTTCCTCTTCCTCACTCTCCACAGCTTCTGGGTCCACGCTGCTCCTGTCTGCATCTCCCTCTGCTCCTGCCCGGAGTTCCTGCTGTGGGTTCCTGCCTGGGACGCAGCACCCACTGGTCTGAACCTGGACGTCTCTTGGTGCAGTTCCCCTCCTGCTGCCTCCAACCCGCTCTCATGCCCTGGCAGCGGGAAAGCAGCATCACAGCGCTGCCTTCCTCTTCCTGCGGCTCTCAGCTCCTGGGGGTCAGTCACGTCCGCACTCACCAGAGGCTCTTCCGCCCATGCTGGGGCTGGCACAGATGCCAACAGAATTTTGCTTGAATGACTGAACGACGATCCATCAAGGAGCTGCCTGAAGTCTCCTTTATAAAGGCCAGAATCCCGACACGCGTGCCTCTCTCGGCTGCAAGCTGGCACTCTGCATCGCTTCTGGAAGCAAGTCCTGCGGAGAGGCCCTCGCACACTTCTCCAGCCACAGCAGAGCACACGCGTGTTTAATTATTTACGCCGAGCTCTGCGTGCCGCGCCAGCTCGCTTCCTCCCGCTATTGTACTTGCTCTGGAGAGTGGCCATGCGGATGTTTAGAATCCGTTATTTATTTTTCTCTTTCTTCCCCTTTCATGCTGTCTCTCTCTAGAGTTGTCATCTACCATGAACCTTTCCCCTTAGACTGCCTCTTCTCTTCCCACCCAAACTTCACGTCTGTCTCTGCCTGGGCCGGCCACACACTCACAGGTGTGACCCCTGTTCTGTATCACTGGGCTGGGCACCCAATAAACAGTGCAGCTCGTACAGGGCTACTAGTAACCAGATACTCAGTAGAGACAGATACGCAGGTGGCTGATGATGTTCTGCAGCGGTGCAAAGAAAGGAATCTTAGATTATAAAGTACCTGCTTCCTCAGACTTAAGGTAAACATTCAGGAGGCACAGAAGTCTCTGAGAACTTCACTCTCTCCAGCTAATCTTATAGGAAGGGGAAAAATAGCTACCACTTTGCCACTTATGTTTTTACCAGCATGCAACCGAGCACATTCAATTGACTCCAAATGGTTAGTACGTTCTGATTCCTGTCCCCTAGTGTCCTCCCCCGTTGACTTCGAGTTAATGCATAATATGAAGTGGGGCAACCCTCATAAATCCTGCATCATCAGAGCAATGTGACTTGGTGATGCACTGGATTTGAAACGAGCTCTGTCACAAAAGGACGATGAGGGGCCCAGGAGGTTTCTGGGTTTTGTTTTATTTTTAATTTTCCTTCTGCAGTGTGATAAGTCTAGTAATTATAGCTAGCAGGAACAGCAGTGCTTCCTCAGCTAGTGTGGCTTGCGCGGTCCCTTGGATCTCCGCAATATCTTCTGACTTGTAGAGGATATGTCTGGGCCCAACGAATGAGGGGCTGCTGGGTGGAAGCAGAGTGCTGAAAGATTGAAGATGGAGGACGCAGGGGGCTCCTGATGTAGATTTGCCACCGTTGAGTCTGACTTTGCTCAAAGAATACCAGCGGCGTCTGGGGGGAGGGGCATGGTGTGGTCCCACGTCGGTGGGAGGGAGTTGGGCTTCTTGGAATGCTCCGTCCACCTGGGACTCCTCTCCATTCCCACCTTGCCTTCCCTGGGAGAAGCCCATGCACACTCACGCTCTCTGTGGGAAGGGGGCCGTGAGGCTTGCAGCCTTGCTGCAGGGGGCATGCCTTTGGCAACCCCTTGTTCAGCTGTCTGCTCTGGAGCTTGTCAAAACCCTCATGCTTGGAGCACCTGGCGTCTTCTGGACACGCTTATTTGGCCTGCTAGATGTGGGCTGAAGCCCAAGACGTTGCATTCTTGCAAGTTTTCACATGACACTGAGGCTGCTGGTTTGTCACACTACCCCATGCCAGATTTTACAAGGTCTTTTCTTTTTTGCATAGAAGAACTGGGGTGCAGGTGGTGGGAGGACTCACCAGAGACAGGGTGGGCAGCAGAACAGGTGGATAACTGAAATCCACTGCTGAGGGGAGCAGCAGGGAGACAGGAGAGGTCTGCTGCGCCACCTGGGTCAGCTTCTGGCTGGGGATTGCACTCATGCTGTAGCGGTGGTAGCACTGAGCCTTAGCCCCTAGGCCACCAGGGAGCCAGATTATAAAGGTGTTAGCCAAGAATGCAGTACCAGGACGGGGTGCTTCTGCGATGGAGATGCACACCAAGGAGAACAAGGAGCCGCTGATACATGAGTTGTCCCAGTGGTGTGTTGAATGAAGCGGAGTCGGCCGGTTCTTCTCACCTTCATTGTGCAAAGTGCGGCCTCAAGGCTTACAGGGTTTAGTGACGTGAGCCAGGTACACAGCTCGGTGTGTGGAGAACACAGTGGGGCTGGGGCTTGAACGCAGGCAGCCTAGTCTCAGAGACGGTGGCCAAGGGGCTGCCCACCGGGGCTTAGTTTCCGCAGAGCAGGAGCTCCGGTGTCTGTCCTCATAAATGACTCAACGGGTTTGAATTTGCAGCTCACAAGAGCGGGTGATGTGACCCTATTGAAGTCCTGTGAATAGTTCTCATTGGGAGCTCACAATTCAGGAAACAAATTCAGTTTATGAAATCAGGGGGAAAATCATTATCTGGAATAATTGACTGAGTGGAGAAAAAGATTTATGGAGCAAGATAAAGAATTGTAGAGCCTAAGGACTTTGAGTTGATCTGCAGACCCAGTCTTTGTTTAGAGTTCAGATTCCCGGCTAACTTTTTAAAAATCCAGTTCAGATGTCCACAGCATGACATCGTAAAGGGTGCGGCTCAGTGTCATTCAGTATTTTGCCCTAAGGAGTCATCACCTCCAAAAGTACAGGGAAAGATAGCGACATCACCAATAGAAAAATGAAACCAGGGGCCTCCCTGGTGGCGCACGCAGTGGGTTAAGCAACGCACTATGAAGCAAACTGCAGCCATTGCAGCACGAGTTCGATCCCTGGCGCCGGCCAGGGAAGGGGCCCAGATGGCGTAGCAGACCTCCCCTGCCTTGCCCGCTGCTGCCCTGCAGTCAGCCTCCCTGTTCTGCTCCCCACTCCGTCTCTGGTGAATCCTGTCATCCCCCACACCTCTGGCCTGTACCCTGGTGCTTGTATGTGTAAATAAATAAAGAAAAATGAAATCAAAGCACCATGAGAACCACAGCGCATCCTCGAGAGCGGTTAAAAAGAAGGGAGGGGCAAGGCTGCGGAGGCATCAGAATCCTCGAGCGTGGCTGGGAAAGCGAAGTGGGACAGTTGCTGTGCAGGACAGTCTTGGCTTTCTCAGAAAGCCAGAGAATCCTCACTGACATCTGATGACTGAGTGTCTTTCTTTCTCCAGCTACATCTGGCTTTTCCTCACAGCTTTGTTCAGTCTGTTTGTTGCCAGCCACAGTTCTTTGGCCCCACCCACACGGTATAAAGTGGCACCAAACGGGGCTTTATCTTAGACCCAACCAGCTGCCCCCTGTCTGTTCTGGACTGGGGAAGGTGGAGAGTTGGGGAGGTCCCCCCAGGCCTGATCTTCAGTGTCGCATTCAGAACCTCCTTCAGGATTAAGAACTCCCTACTTGCCTCTCTACCAGGTGAACACCTCTGACCTTGGCAGAAAAACACCCTCCCTGGTGACACAAGCACCCTGAAACATCCGCAGCCACTGCAGCACCAGTTCGATCCCGGCCAGGGAGGGACCCACAGGGCGCAGCAGACCTCTCCTGCCTCCCCGCTGCTCCCCTCAGCAGTGTGCTTCAGTGGATCTGCCTGTTCTGCTCCCCACTGTCTCTGGTGACCCCTCACCCCTGCACACCTCTGGCCTGCACCCTAGTTCTTGATGCAGAAATAAGTAAATCTTTGAAAAAAGAAAACCAGGATGACTAGATGCAGAAGCCTCTGTGCTGTGCGTGCTCATCGCTGGCCAGCACACACCACCCAGTCATCGGCCGCGTGAGGGAGGCAGAAGCAGGCTCGAGCCCTAATTCTGCAACTTGATAGAGGACTTCAGGCAAGTTCCTCAACTTTCCAAATAAGTCACAGAGCGATGCTGGCAGGAAGGCCTGCGGATTACATTAGATAACGCAGGGTTACATTCAGCTTAGTGTCTGGCCTTCTCCAGTGCTTTTAAAAATGTTCAGATTTAAAATTTTATTTATCAGATGTATCTCAGAAACATCACTGTTTTAACAATGACGGGCTTATCTTCCCCAGGCTAGCATTTTTATTAGCAGAGAATCTGCTCATTATTTTATTCGGGTTATATTCAGAAACCTCCGCTATAAATCTACTAGAATGTCTGCTCTGTTGACTCCTTGGAGTTTAGGGATGTGCTTATCTGGTGTCAGATCAAATCCCTGCCTGGGTCCTCCCAAACACTCCCACATTAGAAGACAGCACTAAGCGCAGCGTGATAACACTGACCAGGAGGGGCCCTTGCTTTTACAAAGACGAATCCCAGGCTGAGGATGCTTTCGGAACTGGGGAAACTCTAAGATCTTTCGACACAAGGAAACTTCCTTTGTGAAGGGCAGATCTGCTAAGCTTGTCCTCAGAGCCGGCGTGGTCCTGACCAGAGCCCTTGTCCCCACACGACACTCGGTGATCCGAGCCGTCCCCCGCTGCTGGCGAGGCTGCTGGCCAGCCCTGGTGGGAACTTGGCACGAGTTAGCCCACCCTCTGGCCATGCAGCCGAGGATCCTGGCGCTCCTCCACTCTCCCCACGGGCGTTTATTGAGAACCTATTGAGTGCCAAACACTGTTCTAAATGGGTGGCGGTGGTGGGCAAACCGGAGGAAGCCCCCACGCAGGGCAGGCGCTTGGGTGATGACCAAGTGGGCTGGTGACAAGGACGCAGGGAGATGTGGGAGCTCCCAACATGGGGCATCGCCGTGGGCGGCGAGCGTAAGCACTGGGGTGCTGGTTTTCCTAAGCGCAGTGGGGACCCTACACAGTCTCAAATACGAGCTTATGTGTAAGTGACAATCGTCTGCTCCCCAGACAACCGCAGTGGGTTGGGGAGCAGACAGGGGGGTGCTGGAGGCCGGAGAAAGATGACGATGGCAGGAGGGGCGCAGGGAGAACATGACCGGAGATGTGCTTGCTGGCCATGAAGATGAGCACTGGCCCAAGGACGGAAGAGATGAGAGAAAAACAGAACAACTGAAAAGTAACCGTGATCCTTCGGCTGGAGCTCCGAAGAAGCAGAGGAGAGCCTGCGTCAGACGGTGCCACTGAGCGGGCTCTCCCCTGCTGATGGCGTCCGTTTCCAGAACAGGCTGAGCCTCCCGAGCTAGGCTAGCAGAGGACAGCTGCTCCTCTCTTTCTCTTCCCGAGTCGCTCTGCACACAGGGCTGGACTGTGGGGTGGTGTGAGCTCAGGGACCCCTGCAGGTGCGCCGCAGGGCTCCCCCTGCTGCTGGCTTGCTTCGGTGCCTGCCGGACCACAGAGCTGCAGCAAGGGTCTAGCGGGTGATGGCTCGATCAGCTTCCCCGCGTCTCACACATCAGTTCTGCCTTCTTGGGCGCCACCACCATCTCCTCCCCTAAGACTGTCTGTGAACTTCATTAACCTGCCATCGACTTCCTCTTGTTACATGAAGGGGACCGGGCCGTGTGGAGTCACAGTGTGGAGGATGTTTGTCATCACGGGCGGTCCCTTGCCCCCGACTCTGCAGTTTATCATTCGCCTCCCCGCGCTCCTCCCGGCTTGTCTATCCTTTGGCAGCGATCGCATCCAAACCAATTTCAATCAATAGTTTTGTTCATTTCAAATGAAAATGAGCTCAGTGTTTAGCAGCTGATGAGAGGTGTCCTCGAGACACAGTGCATTAGCACCCCACGCCCTAGGTGGAGCGTGTCAGAATTCGTTGGGGTGGGGGGAGCCTTCTTTTGGCACAATGTTTAAAATTCTGAGTGCCGTGTCTCTTCCCTGCAGCCTATAGCTTATGGATGCAGGAACCCTGGGCATTGTAACAGCTGCCTGTCATTAGGAGACTTCACTGCATGTGAATGAAGCGACCGAGGCAGAGCAGACGCCCCCCCACCTGTACTCACTCCCCGGCAGGAGTGTGAGTGGGGTGTGCCCGGAGAAACATTTTCTGCCTTAACTGTGACTTCTGGCTCCATTTGAGAGCTGTTTCTCCCTCTGAGATCTTCTCTCCCCAGTGTTGGGCTTTGCACTTTTTATTCCTCATTCAATTCAGGGAAGACCTTTGCTTCTGTGTTTTTCTGCTTTCTACTTACGTGCCCTTCTGGCCTGGATGCATTTTGCCTGGTTGGAGAGAGGCACTTTGGGGGAAACCTAGCAGATTAGGGGAATTTTTTTCCCTGAGGGTCATACTGAAGCATCTCAGAGGCAGTTAGAGTCTCTTTGGAAATACCCTGTATGCTGGTAGAAAACTGGAAGATGAGTCTTCTGAATTCTCACAGCAGGGTCTTCTCTGGGAGATGCAGCCGCCTCATGCTGCATAAAAAAGTAAAGGCAAGGAGGACCAAATGCAAAGTTGTCTGGGCACATGGGAGACCAAAAAAGAACATAGAACACTTTCCTTATCGGCTTCAAATAGGTAGACTCGAGCAAGATCACAGAAAGTGCTGTAGCTGTCACCTCTTCCCTCTGACAGCTAGAAACGTGGACCAGAGATGCTCGGCCCCACTGGGCTGTGAGCTCCCTGAGAGTGTGTTGTCCATCTCTCCATCTCCAGTAGTAGAACAGTATTTGCACGAAGGCAGAGCAAGAAGCTGGACTCAGAAGGTGATGGGCTCTGTCTACAGATGGCATCCATTTTAAGTCACTTTGAGTCCATTCTGCGGACAGGGAAATACCTGGGGATGGGACCAAACCCGGGAACAATGTCTCGATTGTAGTCAAGAATATCTAGACTGTTGCAGACATGTGATGAATGGTATTCAAAGAAGCCTTTCCCCACCTCTGAACACTGGGTATACTTTGTATCTGAATTAATTCTCAGTTTCATTATGCAGTTCAGATAAATTGATGTTCTAGGGAGCACTGCAATTGAGCATTCCATAGGGTTTCCGCCACATCTTCTCACGTGGGCTTAACTCTGTCTCATTATCATCAACGATAAGTGACTAGTCATTGTCTTTTCTTAGCCGGGAATCTTGTTGCTTCAAATGCCCTTTCCATTGATGTCACGCTTCCCTTGAAGAGCATCCATGCCTCTGAGGACTTGACCTTCTGTTCACTTACTGTTTATCAGCCCAGTACCAGTGATGAGGATTCAGGCAAGTTTTTTCATCTTTCCACACCCCAGTTTCCTTGCCTGTGAAGCAGAGCTGGTGATACTGGTCTCCAAGGAATCCTGGGAACCGAATGAGCTAAAGGGTATGATGTGCCGAGTGACACCGGGCAGGTGGGGGTCACGAGTTAGTGAACGCACCAGTGACACTGTGGCAGTGATCGGACTCGCTCTAACTTGGAGTCCATCCCTGGGCCCGGGAGCCCCGTTTGCCCGGGTCTGCCTGTGCGACGATTCGTTAGCGTGTCTTTTCTTTCTAGGAGATGTGGAGCAGGGCGACTGAGCATAGGTTACTCAGTTTAAACTAATGAATTTTGTTTTGCAGCTGACCATCTGTCAGAGAAGTGGCAGAAGGCTTTCCAACAGGACTGAGTTGAATTAAATTAGGAGATAAAAGTAATAATAATGGCTTTCCTCCAAATGAGATCTCAAAATCTGCCCACTGCTTCCTGCTCCACTGTCACTACTCTGGTCCAAACTACCCACATCTGGACAACTAACCTCCTAACTGGTCTCCCTGCATCCGTTGCCTCGTATGCCAAATTTTATATAATAAACAGAGCCATCATTTTAATATTCAAATCAGGTCACTTCACCACATCCTTTCCACCCTCCCGGCCATGAATAAAAACCCAAAGCTAAAATAAAAACGGATGACTTGGCCTGCAGTCCAGGGAAATCTGGACTCTAGCCTTCCTCGCCTGCGACTTCTCCCCAGCCCTCTATCCGTGGGGCGCTACCTGCGCCCTCCACGCTCTTCTCGCCTTAGAGACAGGTGCTCTTCCTTCTGCCAAGGGGCATGTCATCACCTGGCAGGTGCACATTTATGTCAGTTTGCAGCTGACCATCCGCAGGGAAGTGTTCTCTGACCCGTCCGGTAACTGGCCGCCTCCTCGTAGAACTCACTGCATTCTCTGCTTTTTTCTGCATTGTAATTCTGGCTTATACTTGCATGTGCGTCGCTGTGATTTCTTATTAACTTGCTCCCCGCTCTGTGCCTAGACACCCCTGTAATGGCTCACCACATGAAGAGTGCACCCAGTGATAAAGGGGTCTTGATGCCTGTAACCCCCGTAGAGACCTGTTACAAGGAAGCGGATGCTGCGTGAGACCAGGTGTCGGTGGAGCGCCAAGCTCCCTGAGGCCAAGGCGTGGAGATGGAGGGGCAGGACCTGGGTCTCAGATTTCCTCTGCCAAGCCATGGGCTCTTTCTGCCTCAGCGTGATGCCTTCCAGCGACTGTGTCTGATGTGGTCTGTGTCCCCCTGGACCGGCCTTGTGCAGAGAGGACCCTTGTAGGGTCAGTGGAAAGTGCCAGGCTTTTCCGCCCTCCTCCCATTGGTGTCAGTGATGGACACCTGCGGCCCTGCATGCGTGCCTGATGGTGGCACCTGGAGAAGGGTGTGGGCACGCGCAGGTGGGCGCACCTGGGGTGAGACACGCGCTGTATAAGGGCAGCGTCGCGAGGACGCCAGCAGCGAGAGACAGAGAGAGCAGAAAGAAGAGAGAGAGAGAGCCCAGAGAGAGAGTGAAGATTTGCTGGGGGCTAGGAGGTCTGCCAGCCTCCTGCCCCCCGGCCCCCCTGCCTGCCGTGTACCTGGTTGCCTCTGATATAAAGGGCAATAAAAGCCTAAAAAAGCCACCGAGGGCTCCTCCTTCTGTCTACCAGAATCTCTGAGGGCCTGCCCTGTGCGCTGCTGGCACCACGTCCCTCTTCCGTGAAGCGCTGTGCAAGCAGCCCCACTGTCTTGCAGCCATCCCAGAGCGGGCAGGGTCATGTCGACCCAAGCAGTCTCCTCGTCTCAGCCGCCTTCCTACGATCTGCCAACCTCCACCGCGGCACTTCGGCTTCTCCCACGCGCAGCTCCCCACGACGCTAGCCTTACAGACCGTGCCTCAGCCCAGGTGCACCCGCCTGCGCGTGCCCACTCAGACACGCGTGCAGCCACAGGTGCCCATCATCACACCGATGGCGGGAGGGCGGAGAAGCCTGACACTTCTCTGACCCTGCATCCACTGTGCCCGGCCCCTGCCAAATGCCCGGGTTGCCCAGCCCTTGCTCCCTGGCGCCGTGCCCCGGGCTGTACGGGGCGTGTTGCTGGGCTGC
Source organism: Galemys pyrenaicus (assembly GCA_019455555.1). Classification (NCBI taxonomy): domain Eukaryota; kingdom Metazoa; phylum Chordata; class Mammalia; order Eulipotyphla; family Talpidae; genus Galemys; species Galemys pyrenaicus. Next base: position 816,504 of record JAGFMF010011768.1, read on the forward strand.
CCGAGCGAGGCGCCCAGTCCAGAGAGCTGGACTCCAGAGTGTGCCAGGCCCTGCTCTAGAGGCAAGAAGCCCCCCACAGCTGTCTGTTGGGCTGCACTCCTGTGAAACCCAGAGGCAAGAGGTTCCTGGCCACCTCCCAGCCTCTGGGCCCCGAACGGTCTTGCTCCTGGGCTTGGAGCTGCGTCACTCCTCGCCGGCCCTATCACCAGATCACGTGCTCCCCAAGAGTCCTCTTTTTCCTTTTTGTAATTTAAATTTGTTTAATTTATTGTATATTTATATTGTATTACAATATATATTATATATATTGTAATTTATTTAACTGAGTGTTATTGATTCACCACCGATTTACAAAACTACATAAACTTTGGGGCTGTGTCGTCATTCTCCCTTATGTGTGTCGAAGCCGTGCCTCACCCCCTCGAAGGTCGGGTGTCCTGTTCTCTCCCCCCTCCCCCTCTGTCTCGGCAACTGTGGTGTTTTCCACATGGCCTAGACTTTGGTTGTGATTTGTTAGTTCATTATCTTTGGTTATTGATCGCCCACACAGGAGAGAACCACCTACTTCTGACATCTTGCTTAGCATAACCACACTGTCTGCACGCGTCTGGCTCTGAGTTTGAATTTCCCCTCCTGTAACGGGAGGCATTTGTGCTGGCCTGCAACCTGCCCGATGCCCACATCTTAGTCATACCTGCAAGCGCTCTGTTTGCAAATAAGGTCACGTCCACCACGCCGGGGCTACTGGTCTCATATCTTGGGGGAGGGGTGCAGACGTCATTACAGTTTACAGCCCTTCCCTGTTCACACCTGTGGCCAAGGCCCTGGAAGCTGTGCAGCGTCCCGCCACCTGGAGTTGGCCACACGAAGTTCAAAGGCAGGTCAGGACGTCCAGGCTTGGCTTATGGACCAGAGGGACGGTCTTCAAGTCCGAGAATGGAAGGTTGAGCAGATGGGTTCGGTAAGCTTTGAACCACGCAGAAGCTGGGTCTCTCTGCTTGCTGCAGATTGAGCTGGGTTAGGGCGTGCCTGAGAGTTTGCCACTGCAGGCAGAAGCACGAGTGTGTCCTCTTGGCCCGCGACGAGGAGTTTAGGATAAAGGGAAAGTGAGACAAGCTGTTCTTCATTTTAATTGGTGGGGGAAGTTCATTATGAAGTGCTCCTGCCTCAGAACAGCTCCTGAAGTTGGATGTTGTGTCTGTGCTCTCTCCGCTCCCTTCCCTTCCCGGGGATCATTACCAGCCTCGGCTGGTGATTTATAATCACATTCCCAACAAATTCCTCTGTTGTTAATGACTACTTATTTTTCTATACAAATGCTTTTTGCTCTCCTTCCTGAGGACAATTAACTAAGAAACTGGTCATAAATTACTGATAATGATCAGTTTATCAGAGAGGGCTGTCTAACTGTGCCATCTTCATAGCAATTAGATAAAGTATCTTTAATTGCTGATAACAACTGACAAATTGTAGTTATTTTTTTCTTCCTTTTTTGGGGAGATATTAATGAACTCTTCCTGGAAGTCAGGCAGAATAACACCTCTTTTCTTCTCCTTTTCCTGTAGGGAAAAGGAAGAAACACCCATTATGTACAGGCTTCCAGAAATATAATAATAAATGTGACAGCTTTCCGAGGTTTCAAATAAGACGGCCCATCTTTCTAAAGCAGAGATCAGAGAAGCGTCCACTCCGGGATATGTTTCTTTTAGGCAGGAAGCAGGGTCTCTCCTGGTCATGTTTGATATTTTTTCCCGGGATCACAGCTCTTGTATTTGCACCTTGGCCTTTACTATACGACTTCTTTGAACTCTGCAGACCTATGGTATTTAATTCACAGGGCCCCTCACAGTCAGGGGGCTGATTAAGCCCCAGACTATTTCTCTCCATGGGGCTGGGCGGGCCCTTTGCTGGGAAATGGAGAAGAAAGTCACACCACGGCTGGGCCTGGACTCACCGGCCTCATTATCAAGTCTCTTATTGACAAGCTCCCTCAGACCGCTCATCAGCGAGGGAATGGCAGGACCTACCATTAGCTTTCTGGAAAGGCGGCACCTACTTTACATAGTGAAGGGTGGTTTAAGTTTAATCCAGTTCAGTGTGTCACTTTGCTGCCATGCCCTGACGGTGTCTCTGGCTGCTGTAATTCTTGTAATCCCCTTCTGTCTTGGAATTGGGGAGTTTTCTGGAGAGCAGTAAGTGATGAAACAGGTGATGGTGTCTGAGACGATCTGAGTCTCCTGGCAATTTAGGACACAGTGCGAGGCTGGAGAGAATGGAGATGAGGATTCCGAGGGGGGTCTGAGGAGCCCACACGTTGGAAGCTCGCAGGCTCCTTGGTCCCGAGAAGGGGGGCTGCAGCCAGCACAGGGTTAGGTGAATGGTTATAGGCCATGGCGGTGCTGACAGGACCCTCCAGCCCCAAGTAAACAACGTTCACCAAAAAAAATAAAAAGTCCCATTCAGCATAAGGGCAGAAAATGTGCAGCTCCCGAGGCCGGGCCGTGGCCGGCAGGCAGCAGGCCTGGCTGGGTGTAGCGGGCCCCATCCTCCGTGCACCCCTGTGCGCTGGTGCTGCCGTGTGTGTTACCCGCAAACACGTTAGCATCGCTGGGTTACCCCAGTGTGGCGCTGGGCCCCGGGCGCCACACGCCTGCCCTGACCAGACCCGGGCCCCAGGCCCACCTCTTGTCGTTGACTGGTCCTGACTATCGTCGCTGGGGTGGGATGGGCAGAGAGGGAGCTGAACGGCACGACCTGGGGAAGGACGGAAATGTGCAGTGGGGGCTCCCCAAAGTAAGGGACTTGGGGTCGACCAGAAAACCAAACAAGGCAGGGCCCAGTCCCAGGGACCTTCAGTTCATTCTACTAAGGTCAGCCGCCCCGTCCAGCTGCTTGGTCTGGCCAGCAGTGCACGGTGTGCTCCGTGGTTGGCATTGCCTTGCGGGGAATTTCTGACATTTCCAGAATGTTGTAGAGTGGACACTAATCGTGGGGACAGTCCAGGGACCCCTGAGAAATGGAAGCCATTTTCCCTTAGTGCCTGAATTTGAAGACGTTCTTCTCCGAGCCCGCGACTTGGTTCCTGCCCAAAGGCCCTCTCCTGCATCCTCCCTCCCCATCTCTGACTAGTCTTCAAGCCCCACTTCCGAGCCTTTGTTTTCATAAACTTTTTCTAGCAAGAGCCAAAGTCAGTGTCCTCTCCCTCTGCGTTCCCACCGGAACGCGCATCTCTCGTAGAACGCTCAGAAGGTTTGGCCTCCAGCTGTAGTTCCAGAATCCACGCCGTTCTCTGGAAACGGGCTGCTGCTTTGTGGTTCAATTTGCATCTCCTCGTGATGCGTCACCCAGTGCCTGGCACTGGGCAGGGGCTTCATGCTGCGTGCTGAGTCCCACAAGACTCAAGGAGGAGGCAAAGTCCTGCCAGCCTGGCATCGTGGGCTGCCCGCGCCTTCATGGGGGAACGCAGTCTGGACAGGAAGTGCTCACCAGAGGCCTGGGGGAGCACAGCCAGGGAAGGCAGAGGAGGAGCAGGTGTTGTCTCTTGGGGGCCCATGGACTGTGCCTCCCTCGTCCCACTTTATAGGATAATTGAGTCACGCTCACCTCGCACATGACACAAGCAAAGATCCTCCCTGCGTTTGGGCATCTGGTCCAACTTGGAACAACATCTTCTCATTCGTTCATCAAATTCCATGGCACACCTACTGTGCACCAGGGGTACGGGATGATAGATACCGACCTAACTCCTGGCCTCAGGTGAGGTGCTTGCCTGCCTGGGGTCCAGACTGCCTCCTGCTCTCTCATTCCACAACTCTGGGCCAAAGTTCCCTTCTCTAAGAAATGGGGATCCATAGCAACTTCATAGAGCTGTCGTGAAAATTCACAAAGCGGGTGCCTGTGGGATGCCCAGCACGTAATAAGCATGCAACAAAGGGTAGCTATTACTTGCAGGGATTGGCTCGTGAAGCCCACAGCCTGGAGGAGATAGTAATCAAATGACCCCATTCAAAATGTAAATGATGACATAATTGATCTGGAGAGGAGGGGCTTGGTGTTATGCACATTTATAATATGAGCTTGCTGGAAATGCATATGTAATTTACTGCCTCCAAGACCATCGGTAGATTTGCGCCCTAATGAACAATGGATCAGTTTGTGCTGGTTGATAATAACGCGGCTGTTATGTATAACAGAGATGGTCCTTTTCCAACCTGGATCTCAGTGCTCCTTGATTATCGCTGGAATTAGACCTCACTCTGCCAAGACCAGCCTTCTCTCCCAGGGCACAGGCTGCTCCGGAGGGGGGAGGCGTCGACTCAGTGTCCTCCGAGGTCCTCGCTCATCCTGGGGGTCTTCTGGATCTCAGGAGGAACCCCTCCCCTTTTCCAGTTACTTCCAGTCTCCGGTCAATTCAGAATGCCCGCCCCTCCAGCCAGAGAGCAGGGCCAACGGCCATCCCCCCTCTCATTCGGCGCTGCGGCTGTGCTTAGAGGTACCCAGTTCCTCACCATTTTGGGGCAGTGACGTCCTGAAGGTTTGCCAATGTTTTGAAAGGGATAACAGATTCAGAAAACGCTGGTCCCTCTAAAATCCTGTCTTTAAACTGAATGAGATCAGCGATGAAAGTAGCGGTGCCCGCGTGTGAGTCAGGGCAGGCGGGCATCTCTGTAGCCGCCTGCCCCTCCGCAGCGCCACCTGCAGGGCGGCGCTCCACACCGACCTGTGCTCTCGGTGGGCTGCAAGGAGCTGCAGCCAGCGGCGCGCCGGGGCTCTGGTGTCAGGCGTGGCGCGAGGGCGGTGATGGGCGGGACCCCTTAGGGAGACTTCATGGGTGACTCTTCGGCCACTTCAATTTTGAAGCTCTTGGAAAATGGAAAAAGAAACCATTTTTTTTTTTAAGATTTATTTAAGCATACAATAACTGGGGTACTGGCCAGAAGTGCAGTGTTTAAGAGGACTCACCAGAGACAGAGTGGGGAGCAGAACAGGTGTATCCACTGAAATCCACTGCTGAGGGGAGCAGCGGGTGAGGCAGGAGAGGTCTGCTGTGCTGTGTGGGTCCCCTCCCTGGCCAGGGATCGAACTCGTGCTGCAGTGGCTGCAGATAGCTTCATAGTGCTGCACCTTAACCCTGTCTGCCACCAGATGTATACATTACTGATGTAAAAGTCTATCTGGTAGTATGTTACTTTATGCATTTTTATTTTATTTTATATGTAACAAATCATGTGCTTTGTCATTAGGCAACATGCATCCCAGTATCTCTGTTGGAATCTTTCCTCGACTCAAAATAATTATTGATTTAAAAGAAAGGCATCAGCTACCCTGAAGTGCTCAGAGGGTGGGGTTGATGGTTATTTGTTCTGACAAGTCAATGGCAGCCACCTACAGTCACAGCCGGAGCCTTGCTGTGTGAGCCCGCGGACAGGGACATGTGAGCCCCTAAAAGCAAGACCTGCCTCCCAGCCCCAGAAGTCACTTCTGCTACGCAGGGAGGACTTATCTGTCTGGATACATGTTTCTGGGGCTCCTCACTCTGGGGGTGCGAGATGGGTGCAGGCAAGGCAGGTCATCACCGCGAGTAGTAGTTTCCTTGAAGCCACAGATTCAGAGCTGACATGGGGGTTTTGATCGAAACAAACCTTGTGAGCGGTGGGCACAGGCAACAAAGGCAGCCCCAGGACCACGTGAACGGAGGTCAGGAGTGTCCTTCTGAGTGAACTGGTCGGAGAAGGAGAAGGCAGGGGGGCTGGGGGAAATTGACGCCACATAGGTCAGCCCGCATGGACATGTGCTCTCGCCCGCTGCCCCAGGCCAGGTGTGCTCCAGCCCCAGCTGCAGTCCGAGCCCCGGGGCATCTTGCTGTCTTCATTCCACTGGCTGGTTGCCGTGGAGGTGACGTTGAAGCGGTGAGGGCAGGTGATGTGCTCAAGGGGAGAAAGGGGAAAGGACAGAGGGGGCTCACCTTCAGGAACAATTGTTTGGAAAAGAGAGAGAAGGACGTTGAGAAGATGGACATTAAGGGCGGGGCCAGCGCAGCGTTGGAGAGGGCGCTGAGGCTGGTCAACTGCCTCGTGGGCCTGAGCGCTGACAAGACTCTTCCGTGGTCTCAAGTCTCCTGAATCAGTTTCACCCATCTCATGCCACGTCACACCTAAGTCATCCTCAGCACCTGCGTCAACGCCCCGAACCCAGGGACCAAGCTCTCTGTTCACTGTGGACCTTCGGGGTCTGGCGGGCCCAGAACCGGGGGTGCTAAGCGTGGGATGATGAACAGGTGCCCACACAAGCAGATGTTGGGGGAGCAGTTGAACGTCTCAAAGCAGTGATTTCATGTTGGTGAAATGGGACTGAAGACGGTCCCAGATGTGGAATAGCGCGAGGGGTTTGCGGGACAGCGTCCTTATTCCGCACTGAGTGAGAGACAGCTGAGAAAGGGGGGAGGAGGGAGCCGAAAGGAAACAAACTCTCAGCCTGATGCTACAAGGTTCTGGCTTCACTGCACGAAAAGTCCAGAGGAGCCAAAACTGCAGCAAAGACTGGTGCTCGCCGAGGGCTGGGGAGGAGGAGGCCCACAGGAGCGGTGCGGGGTTCTCTGGGGTGCGTCAGTGATGGGACGGGAGGAACGCAGAGGAAACAAATAAGGGGCCAGGGAAAAAAACCAAAACTCAAAACCAGCAGACAACTATAAATCAGACATTCTTCAGGGGAGGAGGAGGGAGAAGGAACAGAACGGTGGGAAGCGCACGAGGGACCCTGGTGATGCTGCTCGGTGAGCTGGTGCCAAGAGTTTCACGGGGACTGCCCCTGAGCGTGTGCACTGTACGAAAATGAAGAATGAGTAGAAAACATATAAAAGAAAACAAAAGAAAGTGCTAGACTCAGTCCTGACTGCACATTCTGAGCACACCGAAAACAAGTGACTTGTTCCCCTCAGGTCTGAATTTCAGGGTGCGTGAGTCCAATCTCAGCGAGACTGTGTTTTGAAAAAGGTGATAAAAGGCACTGAGTCCGAATCATAATGAGGTGAATGGGCTTGCTTATATTCCCAGGGTTTGTTCACAAATGTCCATCGGTCACTGAAGGGGACCCGCCCCCTCCCTTCCTCCTCCTCACTCTCCCCTCCCCTGCACTGAACTGAGCATGCCCAGGCTTTACCAAAGTTGACCAATCTAAGGGATCTTCCTTCCTAGGGAGGAGGCGCCAGGAGGTGGAGGGGCTCCTGGAATAAAACCCCAGAGGACTCTGCCCCTGTGGATACATAGGGAGTGGGGCACATGTGCGCTACCCACCATCTCACACTCATGCTAGAATGTTCTAGAATAATACCTGTAGTGTGCCAACTTAAAGTCCAGGTTGTGCAAGTTGGGCTGTGCAGGACCCGGACCAGGGACAGCTGCTGCGAGCACACTCCTAGAAGAGCATCTCTACACTTCACCACGCCCGCCCAGGCCAGGCTGCAGCTCTGCCCGCGATCACACAGCTGGACCTGACGCTTAAGAACGGTCCGTGTCTGTCTGACCCTAGAGCTTCCGAGAGCGTCCACGGACCGTCATCTTCCCCCATAACCATCAAGGGGCCAGGGCGTGATGTGACTTAGCTTCTCAGGAAGCCCACGTGTTTTCATCGTCTCGCCATCTCCATCATAGACAGGCTTTTATAAGCTCGAGTCCCAGGCACCAGAGAACAGTCCCTTCGCAGCATGCCCCCCGAGACCCAAATACGGAAGGGGCTTCTGTGGGGTAGGTTCGCCAGAGCCAATCTACTGGGCACGGCCCCTGTTGGAAGCCCCCCCATACCAGTGGCGCGGTGGTAGCTGCGCTCCGTGCTGCACGGGACCCTCGTCCTCCACGTGCTGAGACAGCCTTGCTGTGCACTTTGTGTGGCGCGTGTCTTTGTGTTTGGACACATGGACGTGTGTATGCTGCACCGACACTTAGACAGACCGGCCCATTCTAGACATGTCCTCACTTCAGTGCAGGTGCCTAGCTCGGCACCTGGCTCTTAGTCGATTCACACTGCATACTGATTACGCGAGGCCGTGGAGTCGTAGCTCTTCAGAATCCAGGAGGGTCGACTCTGAACATAGGTGATGCTGGGGCAGAGGGCCGCTTCCTTGCACCACGAGCCTCTCATCCTGGCGACATCATCCAAACACTGCTGCACTAGAGCTTTCTGAAGACAGTGAAACTTCCCCGGGCCTTCAGAATTGTCATTTAAAATTTTTCCCCTCAGAACTCGGGGCATTTAATTGACGGCGATTCATAGACGAGCAGTCAGAAAGCCCATCTTTATTTAAGCCTGGAGGAGGTGACTTCCCTTGCAGGCCAGGGGCTGCTTATCGGGGCTCCTCGATCTGCTTATCACGGGTCCCGCGTGTGTACAAAAAGCATCCTCACCGGTCGGCGGAGATTTTATTCACTAAAGGTTCATTTGTTCTCCCAGTGGCGCGGTCTCTTTGGAACTACCAGATGTTGTTGCTCTGTCTGTGCCGTCTTGCCTTTTACTGCGATGATGGCAAATGTGAACGTGCTCAATAAATATCGGCGCCGTCCTCGGTCACCTTAAACCAGTGTGACACAACGGAAACATGTCACCCCGAGGTCTCCCTTGCCCCCACGGCGCCCGCGGCACCCGGCGGCCCGCCAGGCGTTCCCGGCTGTCCTGCGATGAGGTGCTCTTGTCATTTTCCAGATTCCATTTTAGATGACTGTGCTGAGCGAGGGAGGACGGCGTGTTTCAGTGATGACGCGGCACCAGCGCAGAGTCGTTTGGTTACCATTGCATGACGCAGACAATGCAGTGGACCCAGACAATGCAATGGATCGGGGTGGTCTTTCTCGGGCATTTGCATTCCAAGGAAAAGTGGCAGGAAATGAATTAATGGGAAATATCTCGTGAGGCAGGTCCAAAGGGGCCTGGATTATGCCGTGTTGGCTGTTGGCCCTTCCTTGCTGCTGGAGTCTGATTTTGAGGAGTCGGGACCGTTCACGTAACTGGGTGATCAGGGAGACAGGTTTTGTCACTCATTGTTGCTTTCAATATTTATAATATAAAAAAGTGGGCAAGAGCCATCTGTCAAAACAGGCATTTCAGAGTCCCCATGCCCTCCGTTGGTGGGTGAAGCCTGACACCCGTAAATTAAGATTAAAAATAGGAGAGGAGGCAGAGTCTTCGTGTTCTCCATAGGGGAGAAGCTTATGAAGGCTTCCATCATAATCGCTAATAATTATATTCAAATCGTAGTCCATCAAGAAACTGAGATATGAACCAGGCCGCGGCATTGCGATTTTCCAGTAACAGGCACAATTTCTCTAATTGATTACATTGTCATCAGCACTGTGATTTAAGATCCCTTTTCAGCATCTCCCGTAATACATGGGATTATTAAAAGTTGGTGACTGTTGTTCAGAAATGTTGAAAGAAATGGAGTGTATCTGGGCCGTGGAAAGGGTGCTTCAGTGTCTCTGACGAGTCCCATTCCGTCTCATGGGATCGAGGGGAGAGGATGTCTCCTTCCACTGAGTACCTCCTTGTGAACAGCGGGTCTGGGTTGCATCAGCATTTTCTGTATTCAGTATAAATTGATTTTGTGTGAAAAATCTCAGGCAGGTCCATTTCAAGGCTGTGTTTTATTTGGGGAGGCAGGGAAGTGCAGGAGATTTGTAAGCCCATTATGGGGCGTTCTGCCATTGCGTCTGCCCCACTTGGGGTGTAAGTACCTCACTAACTCTGCCTCGGCCTGGCAGGGCCAATGGCATGCCCCACTCGTCTTAATTAAATTCCTTGCTGCAACCATTTGGCTTTTGCTCGTGGGATACATTGCTGCCCCCGTGAAACATTTTCTAAGAAAATTGAGATATATTTTTCAGAAATAGAGCTTTTCGCTCTCTTTTCTTAGACTCGAAATATAGTCACGTAAATTAATATGAAGTTATTCTGTGCTCCAAATGAGCACTTTACAAGTCTTTCAACACCGATCTGCCTGGAGGCCTGGGGAGGATGAGATAGGGGTGCAGGATGCACAGGTGTGTGGGGTTAGTGGTGGGTGAAATGACTTTGTGACTCTGCCCCGCCCCCCATTGTCGAAATGCAACCAGAGGAAACCCTTTGCAAATTGAGAATGAGAATGAGCCTTGGGGCTGCCCGCCCAGCCCGGGATCTCGGCAGGCCGCCCTGGTTGGACCGAGGGTGAGTTTGTTCCTAAAGCTGCTCTCTCTCTCTCTTTTTTTTTTAAAGATTTATTTATTTATGCATATAAGCACTGGGGTACAGGCCAGAGGTGTGGGGAGCTGAGAGAATCCACCAGACAGAGCAGGGGGCAGAACAGGCAGATAGACTGAAACACACTGCTGCGGGGAGCAGCAGGCCAGGCAGGAGAGGTCTGCCTGTGTCATGTGGGTCACCTCCCTAGCCGGTGGCAGGGATCGAACTCGTGCTGCAGTGGCTGCAGATGCTTCACGGTGCGTTGCTTAACCCACTGCGCCACCAGGGAGGGTCCCCAAAGCTACTCTTGCAGGAAGCAACCATCTCTGCTCAGGGTGTGCGGGCTGCTCAACCCCGTCGCTTGAGTCACCCAGCGTGTTGGAAGGACATCGGGATGCCACGTCTCGTTCCAACTTTGTCCTGACCTTGAAAGGTTGCCCTACAAATGGACACGGGCCTTTCGGCGTTTGTCCTGCGGATGTGTGTCCGTCACGTGCGCATCTACACAAATGGTGCCTTAACATCAACGGTGGCCAATTAGACAAAACAGGACACCAGATCCGTGGTGACTCTTTCCTCACGCTCCCTGTCCCTCTCGCAAGTGAAGAACAGGTTGCGATGAGACGACAGATCTGCCAGCTCCTGCTGGCCTAGCAGCTGGACTGCTAACTGTCTTTTGTCTTGCAGACACATCAAGCTCTTCCTTCGTGGGGTTCTGGGCACCCCTGTTTGCTCTGCCACCCCATATCCCTTTGATACATTGATTTTACCTGCATTCCATTTTCAGCCCCAAAATGCACTTCCCCTGGGTACAGTCTTCCTTGGTATGTCCACCCCACGTCACCTCCCTGGGATAGAGGAGAAGCTTCTTGTGCGTGACCTCAGAGCAATTGTGCTCTGCCTCAGTCACACACACGTGTGTGCACTATACCTATGTCTACATCTATGTTGATATCGACATCTGCGTCTACATGCACACCTACTGTATGCCAGCACCTTGACACTTTGGGAAGTGCACATAATAAATAAACCATCAGTGAGCAGGTGACCAGCACCAGGAATAAAAGTATAATGGAAAAGGAGAAGGAGGAGCAGAGAGCAGGGGTTGAGGAGTCAATGGAAATTTAGGATGGGAGGGAGGGCAATCAGGGTGGACCTCATTGTGGATATGACCATTCCGCAGAGACTAGGAGGAGGAGGAGGAGTGAGCCATGTGGCTATTTGGGGAAAGAGCAATCCAAGCACAGTCGTGAAAACAGAAGCCAGGGCTTGTTCAGTGAACAGCCAGGGGCAGGAGAGGCTGAGGCAGAAAGAGGACGGGATGACAGAGGGGGTAAGAAGGTAGAAAGGCATGAAAACCGTGTCATGTTTATCGATGGAGACTTTGGCTTTGCTTGTGTAAAATAATGGCTTGGTTTACAGTTTGAGCACATTATTTGGGCGTTCGCATCGAGAACATGACATTCAAAGTAGCCGATAGCCTCAAGGCTAGGGGAGTGCTGCACTTCACGGAGTCCCCTGGATTTAGCTTGGCGTTGGGTGTGCCTCCCTTAGCAGGTATTCGATGTGGAAGAGCAAGTTGAACCAGGGCACTGTGGACACTGCGATGGGCATAGGGCCTTGAGGCAGGTGATGTGGATGGCCCAGGTGCAGACTTCAATTCAGGGTCTACTTTTCTCCTTCCATTTTAAGAGGACTGCAGTGCCCCCCGGTCAAAGGCTGGTCTTAATTTTCCACCTAATTGGTGCTCTATGCCATGTTCTTTATTGGTCCAGCTCTAATTTGCACTGCATGAACTTTGATATTTCCGACATAAAGACATCCGATGCTGGTTTGGAACATGGCTCTCCCTGAAATGAGCCTGCTGCCCAGGCAAATGACTGAAGAGAACCCCTGTCTACCAGGGCCACGGTCCATGGGGTGGGCATGGGGGCTGTCCACAGCTGACCAGAGTGTTACCTCTGCCGGGTAAACGGTCCATGTTTTCAGAATTAGTATGCATGTATTCCAAAATACATATTTACCTGGTAGTCTGTGATCACTCAGCACAACTGTTACAGTCTAGTAGGTAAATAACATGTTTTGCAAAATTAGAATGTGTACCAAATATGTGTTTACCCAATAGGCTGTAACAGTTCGGAAGGAACCTTCCTCTCTCCCTCTCGCAGGCTGACTTATGGATTTGGTTTTAATAATGTTTCCGGCATGAACACAGTGTAAAAGGAGATGTGAATTTAGAACGGCGGAAGGGATATCATGTACCAGGAACCAGTGTTAGGAAGAAAATTGAATACAGCTGCAGAATTTGTTCTTGCTGTTCTTCACTTCTCCTTTTCCCTGTTTTTTTTTTTTTCCTTTCTTCATCTTCTTGCTCTTTTTTTTCCCCCTTTTGCAAGTTCCTGGAAGACTGGATGCTCATTTTAAATGTTTTAATTATCGGTCACGTGATACAGCTTGCAAAGTGATTCGTGTGTAGGTTTCTGTGTACAGAAATGGTCCTTGCCTCACCGAATCTCATGTCCTGGGAGGAATCCAAAGTTGGATGCGGTGAATGTTTCCATGAGGGCATTGGCTAATGAGCTGACATTGCTTCCATGTAGTTAAGTGAAGCAAAACCAAATCATATTTACATCAGCTGTCAAGGGCCGTTAGATGGGAATGATTTCTGCAGAGATGGCTGAGGCCATGCCAGTGCAGTGCGGCCTTGAGATTGCGCCGAGACATTATTCATGCCCGTCATAACCGACGTCCAGCCTGCCGCTGGCTATGGGCACAGAGAATTGGACTCGTAACGCAGAATAGATCATGGATGTGCAAAACTGCTCTTGGAAGCTCATGGTGGTTTTGGGACCAAGGGAGGGGAGGTTCACTGGCAGAATTCAGCCAAGTGAATTAACTGCTTTGTAACCTGATCGATCTATAAAATGGGTCTGATGTTAGTGGCCACTTCCTAAGGGTCCCGTAGGGGGGTAGTTCTCCCCACCATCCCCCCGTCTTCAGAACACACCATTAAGGGTGAATGAATGTCACAGCTCTGGTCTAGGATCAATAATGAGACCTCAGCCCCATCTTCCTTGGGGGGAAGCACAGGAAGGAGGGGGAGCAAGGTTAGCGTGGCCCAGATTTCCAAGTCTTTGTTTTGGAAGTCAATGAAGAGGCCAGGCATGTAATTGGCTGTTTCACTAATAGGTTATAAGTGGTTGTGCAAGTTTCTAAACAGCCTGTGTGCTCTAATAAATACTTCCAGTTGACAAGTGAGAAAGCAAGCGTGAGTCTGGAGCTCCTTACTTGCAGCCATGTGAAACAGCCGTTTAGGAGTATGCCCTTTAAAACTCCTTGGAGGTGTGTGTTCTGCACAAGCTGCTTTCATTTTTCCCCTTTCTAATGGAGAAAGTGGCTGCAGGTTGGGTCTGCATAAAGCACCGTGGCCTTGACTCTCAGTGCTGTGTCTGTTTTGTTGGGAGGAGGCCCATGGGGGTGAGCTCCTGGAACCCTCACCTGGGTGCATTCCATTCCGTGAAGCACCTGCAGGGAGAGCCCCGCAGTTTTGCACTTAGCACGATTCGTCAGAGGCCCTGGGAGAGCTTAGGCTACATCCGTGGGTTCAAGGCTGCCTCCCAGACCCTGGTGCGAGACGGCTGGGACGTTGCCATCTCCTTCTTGTGACTCGTTCTCTGAATTCATTCTGCGTAGACCATGACACTGTGCCGCTCCAGACACCATCTCAGCATCCTGCGCGTGAGATTAAGAGGCATTGTCTGTTGACATTATTAATTAAGAACATTTTTTGAGAGCTTATGTGAGCCAGACACTATTCTCAGAACTTCATTCACATCATTATTTCTCATATGTGCTCAGAGCAATCCATTAAGTCAATCCCATTATTACCCCCTTTGTCTGATGAGAAACTGGGGATTAAGAAGACCTCCCCTGAGATCAGAGAGCCCATAAGTCATGGAGTGAGAATATACAGGGTGACCCGCGAGTCCCGGGCATCCTCTGTCCAGCTTACCTTCTAAGGGAACCGCTGTTGGAAGGGTGGGTGAATAAATAAAGAACTACCCTCGAAAGACAAATAGTGGGACTCAATATAGAAGGATCATGTACTTTTCTGAGAATCAGTCTAGCAAATTTCCATACTACATCATAGTCAACTCAGTATTTTCTGCAGACAATTCCTTTTGCTTTAGGGGCAAAGATCAAATGCAAGGTAAGCAAGAAATGCCGTCTTTTGGGAATAACACAGTCCAGATGGAACCTTTGCCCTGATAAAGAACCTGATTTTAGGCTTCAGTGTAACTGAGGTGAGGTCCTAGGCTTGTGTGAAGGGCTCTTCAGGGGTGATTAGTGAGGTTCATGTAGAGTCTACACACAGAGAAGAGACGCCACGGTTGCTTCCACCACCTCAAATGTGTACCTACTGCAGGCAGAATCAAAGTTAGATCACACTCCTCCAAGTCAGTCTTCGAAGCGGATCTCCCTGTCTATTCTCCTGTGTCCTCCCCTCTTCATCCAGACTAGCGCCACCTTGACTCCACTTTCCTGGGAACTGCTTGCTTGTCTTTTTTATAGCGATCACCTCTGTGACTTTCTCACAGCGCAACTCTAATTCTCTTTAGCAAACAGACCTCATTAGGCTACCCTGCCCCCAGTGGGGCCACGCTACCCTTTGGATAACCTGTTTAGCATGTTTAACATGGTCCCAAAGTTTTTCAGGAGTCACCTATTTTCTGCAACTAATACCTCACCCAGTCCAGCCCCCGGCATGGTCACACTCCGCAAGCTTGACTTGCTCTCAGTGCCTTGTCCTCTCTCACCTCCAGTCGTTTGCACTCCCTTCTGGAACATTCTTTCCCTCTTCTTCACCTTGTCCATTTTGTCCTTAGTTCCTCCCAAGAGGCCTTCTGCAGCCACCCTCCCTCCTCTCCTGTGACAATATCCCTTCCATGAATTCTAGCATCCACGTTTTCATTGCTTATTGTCCCAGCCCTGATTTTCTGTCTCCCTCCAAGGACTGTAAGCTTGGGGAGAGTAAGAACTATAGGTCCCTGTACTTTCCTTACCTACCTTGTGAATGCGTCAATGGATGGCAATATCTATGCAATAAACACACTCTGCTGTTTCGAAGGAAAATAGTGGGAACCTGGGCCCACCACAGGCCCACTTTTTTATATAGGGCATATTTGTCCCTGCATTTGAGAGTCAAGAAGCATTTGCAACAAGTAACTTGAATAAGAGTAACAGTGAGGAAATGTCCCCTTTAGAAAAGGCAGCATTAAATAGCCAGAGCCCCTCAAAGTGTCAGTTTTCCCCTTAGCTTTTGCTGTCAGCCCTAGAAGGAGCCCAGCGAGGGGATGAAGTAGCAGAAGACAAAGTTTCGCTGCGGTAACAAACAGCCCCCAACCCTCAGGCTTAAAGGAGCGAATGTTTAGTTCTCTCCGTCCTTTGTGGGCTGGCCAAGAGCCAGGTCTCTTTCTACTCGCTCAGTGTCCCAAGCTGCACTTGCACCCTCACCGTGCAGTAAGATCTGGGAAAGAACATTGAGCATTTCACACTGCCCATTGCACTTGGTCCTTCAGGCTTCCACCCCAAAGTGACCGGCACCACCTCTGTTCACATTTCATTAGCCAAAGCAAGCAGCTCAGGAAACATAACCTGCCTTTTACCCCCGGAGTGTCTGGTCAATAGGAGCTGCGGTCTCACGCAGTCCCCGAGGAGTGCCCGCTTCCCGCTTCCCGCCACATTCAGTTCCAAACGGGATTGTGCCAGAAGCAACACCTTGAAGATGTATAGTCATCTTCTCCTCTGCTGACTGTGTGTTGCTAGCCACACTGTCACCCATCTCATTTTATTTTTCGCCATTGTCCTCCTCGTTCACCCCCAGATTGAAATGTTGGAATTCTCCATCCACAGAGGATTTCTCAATGAGTGTGCAATGTATTTTTAGTTTCGAAGCAGGAGCTGCTTATTTTTTGAGCCTCAGATGAACCTTTTTTTTTTTTTTGTCAATAGAGTATTTTATTTTTTCTCTTATCCGATCTTTAGAAGGTGTTACTAAATGACAAGTACTCACGCTGGGCTCTTTTCTCACTCTCCCCACGACCCCTCTCCCCGCAGGCTGCACTGGGATGTTCTTGCATTTGTCATCTTTACTATTTTTGCACTCTTGTCCATGTGGGAAGCAGGGCCTGTGTTTGACAAGCGTGCTTACCCTTTGCTTACTGTTTTAATAAAAATCTCTATCGCCATTTTTATCTGCAGCAGCAGTGGAGGTACTGTTTGATATCGTGATGCTAGATTTCATGGACTTTGAAATATTTTCTCCATATCTTTTTTGGCAAGTCTTTGAACATAGACGACAAAAAATTGACATGTCGGAGATGCATTTGCAGACTCTAAGTTAAGTAATGACTACCTGTCCCGGTGTAAATTGTGTCCTAGGATGGAAACATTATATTACACAGTCAAATCATCGAAATTAATGGTCAGACTGTTCCATAACTGAGTTAGTTTCCCTGGAGATTGATATTCTACTAAATCAGCACTGTCCAATGCTCCTTGCACTGCCTTTGCTTAGAGTTTCAAAAGCAGACCAGAGCATCCACGCCCTTGTCGGGAACACCCCGTGGGGAACACAGGGTAGAAGCGTCTCGATTCACAAGCTTCTTTCATATATAGGACTCGATTCCGTTCTCTTCATCTTGGGGAGCACAGAATTTGTGTCCCAAACGCATAGCCAGGACTGTGGAGCTGAGTGTTGGGTGGCATCTGAGGACTGCCCGGTGACCAAGCAACGGGGGAGTTCATGGCCTGTCGTGCCAGGCTCCTTGGCCGTAATTCTCACTGTCAGGTCTCTTTCCAAATACCCCCCTTAGAGACAACATCTACGACTACCCAGCCAGAAAAACAGCCACCCCCATTTTATTCCTGCTTGTGATTTTCACAGCCTTCTTCACTGTCTCTTTTTTTAGTCTTATTTATGATCAGCTTCTAGCCACTGAAACAGAAGGCAGGAGGTGTTGTTCTTTAGCTTACTGCTACACCCCAGGGTGCGGTCAGTGCCTGCGGCATCGGTCAGTGTTTGGCACTGATAATGGGTGACCTCCTGCTCTGTGTCATCTCTCTCCCTCCCTCCCTCCCTTCCTCTCTCCCCTCCTTCCCCCCTGCACTTGGGAATGCAGTGCAGATGGGGTTTCTCATCAAGTCGCTGTACATAGCACTAAATTAGCATTAAGGCCCATGGACAAAGCCTACTGTCGAAGGTTCTGACAGCTCGGGTTTGCAGACGGGAGCACGTGAGAGTTACCTGACACTGCACAGCAAACGGCCCCAGGACAGGTATCTTGAAACAGGCATTCCTTGGCTCAAGCATCTGAAGGTCAAGAATCTACAGTGACTTAGCAAGGTGGTTCTGGCTCGGGGGATCCAGGCTAAGCTCCAGCTGGGGTGGTGTTAAGTGAAGCTTATGGAGGTCCCCTCCCCAGCTCTCTCCTCTGGGTGCTGGCAGGCATTAGTCCTGTCACGTGGGCCTCTCCCCAGGACTGCTCCAGAGTGTTCCAGAGTGAGCGGGCATGGCCTTCCCCAGAGTGAGGAGAGCAAGGTAGGGCAGGAGGGGTCCAGGTAAGAGGGAGGGAGGGATGCTAAGATGAAGGCCACCAGCCTTATAACCCAGCCCAGCGACACACCTGCCTCCCTGCGTCCTCCCACACAGCAGCCCTGGTGCGGGAGTGCATCTTTCAGGGGCCAATCCTGGGGGGCCGCTTGGAGCCTGGTCCACGTGTCTCCTCCAGAGTGTCGGCAAAGGGCTTGGGTTGAAGATGCCTCTCGGAGTACCAGAAGTCTCTCTCCACATCCTCCCCATCCCAGGAGCCGCTTGGGTAGAAGGTTTGGTTGCCGGCGTGTCTAGGGCTCATTGTAGTAATTAAACACACAGACCCTGACACCAGCAGCCCAGCTTGAAGTCCAGGAGAAGGGGGGAGTTCTGCATGTCAGTCTCTAACAAAATGGGGGTGCCATTGGCACCCACCTTGTAGAGGACTGTGTGAGGGCTCACAGGGAGCAATCGGAGAGCCCTCGGGAAGTGGCATCTTCTGCTGTTTGGTTTCTGGTGGCAAATCACAGTGATCCTGACTTATGAATTGACCTCAGAGGCAAAGGGACCGCAGTCTCTGGGTAAACTGTGATCGGCACCAACACTCCGGAGACAAGTCTGTCTTTGCTGCAGGGACGTCAATCACACGTGTCCACAATGTGTGTTTCCGCTGGGTGCCCACCCCGGAGCCACCTCACGCGGGCTCCATGCCAATACAGCCACACCCAGGACCTGGGGCTCCCTCTACTCTCTCGGCCCAACCCCGCAGACCTCCCCGAGCCATCGGCCAGCGCTGAATCCCCGGCCGCTTCCCTAAGTTCACGTTAGCAGATTATTCACGTCTTTCCTGTTTCTATCTTTTCAAATCCAATCTCCTTCCATCAATTTTAACCCTCTAATGTGTTTGCTATAAGTACTGTACATTCACTTGTCCTCAATAATAAAATTCATGTTAGCTCAGCCTGCCGGTAATTTGTTTGAGACGAAGTCGTGTGCTGATTTCCAGGCCGACCTTCAGCGCCCATCGTGGCTTGTTGTCATGCACTTGAGTGTTCTTGCCTGACTGACAGCGCTGTTTAAATAACGGACCGGAGAGCCGTGCGTCCAAATGAGATCTGACTGCTCTAATCCCTCCTCTGTTACGAGCTTCAAGTATTCGACAAGGACACGATTTCACAGACCCCGCATTTATTTTTTTCAGGTTGTCCAAATGATCCCCATCGAGCCCCGCCCCTCCTCCCTTCACTGTGAGACACACCTGCCTTCTGGAAACGAGCGTGGTTACCGCGTTTCCGTTCGGGGCGCCCCGCAGAAGCTCAGGGCAGGTCTCCAGCCCTCCCCGGAGCTCCTCGGAGGGATAAAATGGAGGCTTTTCTGCGCGAGTGCCAGGAAAGTGTGGTGTTACTGAATCGGGGTTCCTCTAAAGAGGCACAGAGGCACCCAGAGTTCGGAGTCTGCTATGCCATTTACACAGTGTGCGTTTAATGGGAAAAACCACTGTCGGCGGCCTGTCTTATTGCTGATATTGTGTATCTCTAGCTTTTTAAAACTGCACATGAAGACAAAGCACCTTTTTATTTAGACTTGGCTAAAAATTATCAGTCATATGTAGATGATTATGCAATATCTGCCAACTTCCTACCCGGGAAAAGTCACAGCAGATGGTGGAATTTATGTGCCATGTGGCATTTGTTTAAGCATGGCAGTCGCTAATATTTTTTTTCCTCGATTATTATAACTATTTTACTTTTAAAGACTCAATTAACTTTGAATCACCAAGTCCTTGACAGTTGCCTCGGTTAAGGGTGGGATAGGGAGAAGGAAGAGGCACTTTGAACAGTAAGACGCCAGCCTTCCATGGTCTTTGATGAAATGACTGTGATAGCTCATTAACCAGGGGCGCTGAGCACCCCGTTTTCAAAAGAATGTTGTTGTGCTCGGTCGCAGTCTCCCCTCGAAACCTCTGAGGAGCAGGCTCCATCCAGATCAGCGTGTGATCTCCTCTGGCCTTTGTGTTACAAAAGACAGACATTCACTTTTGTGAGTTTGTGGGGCTCCTGGGAGGACCCCGTGCGTGGGTCAGCCCAGGCTTGGAGCACATAATTTGTTTTGATAACTGCAAACAAAAGGGCCCTATTCCCACAAGGCCCCTTTGGAAATTGTCCGCGGCTCTTCCCTTAATAACACGAGCTGCTGCTCCAGGGCCTGGGAGCCCAGGCAGCACTAGAGGATGGTGGGGGGGTTGTAGAGGGGAGGCTGCAGCAGCCGCCCCCACAGGGGCAGCATTCCAGCCAGAGGGAGCATTCTACCGCTGGGGGTCCACTCCTATCAAGGGCCCATAACAGGTGACCGTGACTGACGGCTGAGATCGGTGCTGAGAGAGTCTTACATTGTGCATATTTCAAATGCATTTTCATCCCAGCCTCGAGCTCCCTCCTCTGCTGACATAAAAGGCAGGGAGTACATCTGTTAGGGTGGTGGAGGGAGGGGTGGCTTGGATAGAGAAAACGGGGGACCCAGTGCTTGCTGATTCTGTTTCCTTACTTGTGGTTTTCTGGAGCCTCCCGGAGGCATGCCTCATTAAATTGATTGAATAGGGGGAAGGGACTTGTCGGGGAATATTTATCAGGCAGAGGAAAGGGGGACGCACCTGCAGAGGTTTGGGCTCACAGCAGACATTCAATAAGTATTCTTTGAGTGAATATTTTATTAAAATTATGTAAAAAACATGAGCCATTATCGTGGGTGGTCTGATTGAGGATGATTTTTCTTGTCTCAGTTTTCATAACTCTTTGTAATGTTTGACTCATTAATTTTATTATGATGATGAGCAACACGCCCTGTACACATAACCCCGTGCTGCTTCTCACCCTGTTAATAGTTTGGTGACGACCTTCAGGCATGTGTGTGGCTCAGCAAGTGCATGTATGAGGTTCCCCTCAAATGTAAGTGAAACGATACGTAGTTGTTTCCCTTCAACTGCACCCGTAGCAAGTGTTAAGATGTAAAGTCTATCACATTTTTTTTCAGAATGCTGCATCACTCCACAGTGGTGCATTCATTAACTGCATTTATTTAAACTTTCCATAGCAATCTCTGGGTTCCCAATATGTTTTTGAGCACTTCACCCACGGCAAACTGTGCAAAGACGAACGGCAAGACTCCCTGAGTGGTCAGGGGCCGGTCATGAATGCGACCTGTGTCCTTTAAGGAGTGTCTGTTGCTTTAAATCGAATTTGAAAATCTACTAAATAATCAAAATTGTATGTGTTAAAATAATAAAAATTTCTATCTAGCTTTATTAGACTCTTATCTGAAAGACACTGCCCACAGATATACATGCAGACATGCCCTCACACACAAGCACACAGATGCAACCTACATGCATAGGTACAGACACATAAACACATCCACCCATCCATCCACCTACCCACCTATGTATCCATCCACCCATCCATCCACTCATTCATCTACCCATCCAGCCAGCCACCCAGGTACCTACCCACCCACCCATTTATCCACTCACCTATCCATGCATCCACCCATCTACCCACCCATCCACCAATCCACCAATCCACCCATCCATCCATCCATCCATCCATCCACCCACCCACCCATCCATCCAGGTTTTACCCACTATCCAAAAGTCGCATGTTCCCATCAGGTTAGTTTTGAGTAGGTTAGTTTTGTGATCTAGGGGTAAAGCTACTATCATTAGTTTATATGGAAAACCTTTTGAGTATTCCCAGACCTAAAAAAGTAAACCTATCAAACCATACCAAGTTGGAACTTACTACTTTCAAATAGTGGCGAACACCTATGTGTATAATATGTCATACACACATATGCTAGATGATAAATTACATGCCATGAGCTCTAGGTCATGATAGGGATGTGAATATCAATATACTCATTGGCTGTCTCACATTATCCAGCGTGAACCACAGCCAAACGTCACGGCTCTCTCCTCCCAAACAGACAATGACATGTTCACATGTCCCTGCTTTTGCTCGCATGGATGTTAGTTCGATGAACATTTATTAAGTGCCCACACTGCCCTTGCCCTCCTGTGAGCTAGGAACTCAGCAATGAACAAAATAAACACCTTCCCTCGGGGACCTTGTGCTCCAGGCCATTAGATTCACTCTATTAAGAGAGCAGGTCAACGCTTGGGCAGGGTTTCAACGTCCCCTCTGTCCCCCAAGAGCTCTGAGACCAGAGAGAGACCCAGCACCTAGACCCCATCGTCACTGCCACGTGCCTGGGAACGTGACTTTTGCACAGAGGACATGAAAAAGCCAGGGCTGAGGAGGAGAAGGAGAAGGGGGCTTGCCCTTTGGGCATAGGCATGCCTCCTGAACGGGCTGGAGACAGCAGACTCCCCCTGCAGAGGGAGCGGTGGGGAGACTCTCCTGCCGCAGCTCCCAGCCAAGGCTCTTCCACACCCAGGACTCTCCTTACACACGTTACCTTACCCGGCTTCAGGAAGCTCCTCCAGTGCAGGACTGGGAGAAGGAGGCCCGTACTCAGGGCTCGTGCTGTGACTTGGGAAAGCTTTGCAGTGTCATCTCATCCAACAAGCACCCAGATCTCCAGTAACCCTGCACCTTGCCCCCTATCTTATTTCACCGCACTTGTAGTGTGACCTCTGAAAGGGAGCGGTGTTTTTGGAGAGCTAGAGAAAGTCAGGAGAACATCGCTGTTGGGGTAGCTCAGGCAGACTGCCAGCACTGTGACAGCCACCCGGGAGGGGGCAGCTCTGAGAAGGCACTGAGGCTGGACTCGGCCGCAGGGAGAGTCGGGAGCAGGGCTAGCAGGTGCTGTGGACTGCGGGGCCCCTTCTAGAACTGTGGGAGGCACTGACACCCGCTGGCATCACAGGGACAGTCCCCTGTCTTTTTTGCCTGCAGGGATAGGACAGGCATGTCCTGGAGGACAGCTGGGCCTGCCGCCCACACAGGCCCCTTCCAGGGTGTCCTTCCAGGTACCCAGGTGGCTGGTCCCAAAGGACAGCTCCCCCTGGCGCCAGACCGTTGACATCATTGTCACCAGGCCAGTTCCTCTCTCGAATCTGCCTGTGGATCCCCTGCCCCTCTTGAGAATTTCACTCCTCGGCAGGCAGATGGGAGCCGGGGGCACTCACGTGTTAACTACATAGACACTTGGGAGGGCTTGTGTTTCAGTTTTGATATTGCTACTCACTATCTGTAGTGCTGTGGGCACCAGCCTCAGTTTCCTCATCTGTAAAGTGGGGCTATCTTCAGCCCCATCGTCAGGTGAAATGACTCCTTTTCCCCTGCTATAGCAGGGGAATCACTTATTGGGCCTCCCTGGTGGCGCAGTGGGTGTTGAGCAACACACTATTAGGCAGACCGCAGCCACTGCAGCACGAGTTCGATCCCTGCCGCCGGCCAGGGAGGGGACCCACATGGCGCAGCAGACCTCTCCTGCTGTGCCCACTGCTCCCTTCAGCAGTGTACTTCCATTGATCTGCCTGCTCTGCTCCCCGCTCTGCCTGTGGTGAGTCCTCTCACTGCCCCCACACCTCTGGCCTGTACCCCAGTGCTTGTATGCATAAATAAATAAATCTTTTAAAAAATCACTTATTGAGATAGCACTGGTTTGCCACATCTGCACTTCAGCTGGACATCACTATGATTCAACATCTGTACATACATTTATGATGGGCACTGAAAGGCAAATTTCCATCCTCACTGCACAGTCGTTCACTTAAACAGCACCTTTTGCTCTGGCTCTACCCGGGTCTGCCCAGTTGTACATGATGGATGGTCTCTGGCTTTATGGCAGTCCCCCTCCCCCAGTTCCCAGCTCACTGTCCAGACGTTCAGACCACAGGAGAGGGCCCTATGATGGGTGATAAAGGCGGCCATCTGCCTAAGGGGTGGATCTTGGCTTGGCCGGGTTTTCTGTCCATATCTTCTTTTAAGACCCAGCAGCAGGAATCCCATATGTTGCTACTTTGAGACATGACTGGGGTCTCCAGCTTCCCCCAAGGTCATCAGACTAGATTTTGATGTTTTCTTTGAAATCCACCTTTAGAAAGATGCAGTCTAATTTCATTTCTGAGAGCCATTTTCTCTGTATTGTATCATAACTCTGATAAAGAAAATTACATCCTAGTGTCTAAAAGCAATTATGCACTTGATTAAGTATGTTTTTTATTCTTATGTACTCATATTTTCTTCAAATTTTAATGTAGGTTCAACTGTACATTCTTGTAAAGGTCTTAGAAACTGGAGCCTTTTGCAATGAGTAGTTCTCGCTCTCTCTTTTGATACCTATCTGTGTTGATAAACTTTACTTAGAACCTTGTTGGAATTAAAACAACCAATGGGGGGTTGATTCTATTTGTGTTGATAAAATAAGAGCAGGGGTGACTAAACTCAGCCTAGTTGGAAGGATATTTTCTCTATAAAATAAAAAAAAAGGCAACAATATTGTTGATGCAAATTTGAAGGTTTACATTCAGACATTCCCCTAATGTTGGAGGGTAGAGAGGAGGTTAACTACAGAAAAAGGTTGCACAGATGTAGGGAAATTGCTTCCTAAAAATATTCAAGGACACTGCTAACCATTTGTTTCTCTTCCCCAGCAAGCTCAGATAAGCATTAAATAGCTGCTGACCCAGGGACAGATCTCTAGTCCATCTTTTGTCTGACCAGTGACATATGACTGAGTCCTTTCCAGGACTGGTCCCCATAAACCTCCTCTGGGATTTATACTTCTGCCTTTCTGCATTCTCTGAATGACCTCCGTTTGACTTTGGGAGCTATGTGTTGAAAATGGTGGTCATCTGCCTAGATCCCTGAATGACTGTATGGATCAAGACCACATCAGCTCTTTTTTGTTGTCACAGAACTAGCTGCTGGAATATGGGGATACCAAGAACAATGTTGAAGGGCCACTACATATTTCCATCAGGTGTGATATTGAGTCCTTATTGAAAACAAAGAATTAGATTTTGGACCAATAGTATTAATATTTGACCTATGAAACGTAAGTACTAGACCTAATGCCAAGAACTTTACATGGTTTTCTCCTTTCATTTTCATCCCAAAATTCTCTGCTCTGTATCAGTCAGGGAGTTCTCCATTCTGCTGTGGTAACAGACATCCCTGAAATCTCAATGGCCCAAGTCAATAAGATTCCTCGCTCATCGGGGGTCTAAGCCCCTCTCCAAGGCCACACTCCCTATATTAGCTTAGTGCTCCCAGGAGTTTTATTCTGAAGGAAGTGTCATATTGATCAATGTTTACACACACACAAGAGTTTACCTGGAAAGAAGTCTCATTATCTCGAAATTGACATACTTCACTTGGCCAAATCCCACTGGCCAGAACCAGCTACATGACCCACTTGTCCTTCTGGGAGGACCCCAGATGCGCTGAAGAAAAGGGAAGTCAGATACCCACTTCCTGCACTTACAGAGCTCAGAGAGCTTAGATGGCAGACAGAGTGACCCAGTCATGAAGGGCAGGCTTTGTGGTGAAGGATGTCACTCTAGACTGATCATGGCATTTATGAGCCATCTGTGGAAGCCCTTTCATGTGACAAAATGGAAAATGAGATGATAGACTTGCCTTGAAGGATCTTACAGCTTCGTGTTGGAGACAAACAAATAGATCATGCACTGAGCTGCATCCTAACCAGGGGTTGACATTGAACAACACAAGGATTCTAGTCTGCATCTAGTGATGAGGGCTTGGGGATGGTTTGGTGAGGTTGCAAAGCCCTTTTCCTCAGGGACACAGGCAGGGATCCTGTCTTGAAATGGACAGCAGTGTAAGAGCTGGGAGCAGGAACGGGAAGGCAACACAGTAATGTCCTTGGCACAATCTGGCAGGGAGAAAGTATTTCTTGATCCATTGCCTTGGGGATGGACAGGGTTCTCTTCCCTCTGTCCTTGACTGGGTGGCTGATGCAGCACTGGTGGACTTTTAAGGTGTTAGGAGAAGTAAGTAAAGGTCCAGGGAAAGAATGAAGCTCTGTTTTGCATTTTGTACAACACAAACTTTCCCAGTCTACTCTCACTCAATGTGTTAAGTGGGAAAATGTCTATTTCTATCCTTTCCGCTCCATGCCTTTGTGTGACAATTGAATGAAAACTGACAGGCTGTTAGGACCAGGGTGTGTGTGTGTGTGTGTGTGTGTGTGTGTGCTTATTCTAAATCAATTCTCCCAGCTTTTATTAGGATCAAACACAAACATATTTATTCAATATAATGTAGATTTCCAAATATGCATTATTTCCTACTTACTAAAAGAAATATTTGCTCAAAAACAAAACAACTGATGCTGTCTTTTCTTCTTCTTTGGTGTTTAACCTCAATGTCACTTACATTTTATACCCAAATCGTCACCCTCAGTCCATTTCCAAGCACGTCTCCTACTTGGAGTCTATGGACGTGTCCACCTGTGTCTTGTGGTTTGACTTTTCCATCAAATTTGATTTGCCTCAGCTTGCTGGTACCCATTTCCAGTTAATTTTGTGTCCTAAGACAGAGAGGCCATTTTCTGGAGAGGAAGACTATTTCCTAACAAGAGTTGCTCTTTAAGGTGTCCTGTTATGCAAAGTCACAGTGACACACACATGCAAGATGAAAAGCTCCTAAGACGTAGTCCCTAGGGCCCCTTCCATAGACGTGTGGACAGTGCAAGCACAGCCGCCGCAGGCTGTCTCAAGAGCACAAAGCCACGGATGCCACCGGGGTGAACGATAAGGGTGGCACGGGACCACCCTTTATTACACTCGTTGTGACAGGTGCAGAGTGCAGGCCCACTTGCAGGCCGGCACAGTGGGCGCCGTTCCTTCTCCCAGCTATGAGGCCGGAGATGCTGCAGGAAGTCCAGCAGCTCACCAGACCGTGCAGCTGACTGGTCCTGGAGCTGAGATTCACGCCCGCGATGGATGGCTGCAAAGCCTGCCCCCACCTGCACCAGTCCCAATGCCCGAAGGGACGGAGCTGTTGCCAAAAGAGCTTCCAAGTCAGCGTGGCCCCGGGCTCCTCTCTTAGGCTCACTCCCCTCTTCCTCCGGTCAGCATGGCCAGAGCACGTTTCGGAAGTCTTTTAGGAATATGTTTTGCTTTAGGTGGAGAGTGTCTGAGAGAACCTGTTTTTAGAAAGGATGCCCCAAATGTCTCGCTAGCCTCATTTTCTGCCTCTTCCTCCCCCTACACTTGCCTTCCATGGGGTGCTGGCTGATGTGAGCCCACATCTGTGAGGACTGGAGGGGGGGATCCAGCCTGAGGGTGTCTGTGTGCCCAGCCAGCCGCCCAAGAAGCCTCCCACTGGGGCTTGAGGGAGCCGCGTATGGAGGCTGCAGGGCGAGGCATCAGGACGCACCCCCATATCCAGCATGCTACTCCAACCTTCCCTGCATAATCAGGATGCCTACCCCCAGCCTCCCTTCCCCCGTAGTGCTCAGGCTGTCCGCAGCGTCCTTGTGGGCCGCCATTCATCTGAGGCTCAGTCTGCAGCTGGCCCAGGCTCCCGCCTCTTCTGTGTTGACTCCTGCTGGGGAGAGAAGCCGCTCCCTGGTCTTGGGTCCCTGCCTGGGCCTGCGTGCAGCTGAGAGCCAGCCAAGAGCAGCCCGTGCGGCACCTTTGCAGAGACAGGGCCCCCTGCTCCCTGCTGGCCACGTTGCCCCTCTGTGGAACAAACACTGCCACTGCCAGCAGGCTCATAAAGGGTGACCTACTGATTCCCCGCTGCCTGGGCAGGGGTGGGGCTCCCTCCTGTGTCCTGCTTAGCTCGTTAAGGAGGGACCCTCGGCTGTGTTTATGGGGGTCACCGGAAACGATAGAGAGGTTTCACTGGAGGCTCTCAAACTTTGTGAAAATTGGATGTGTCCCAGATTTTGAGCTCTGGGGTTATGTCCCTGCAGGAAGCAATTGATGATTACACAGCTAAGCCAATCGGAGACATTCCGAGGGTGTCTTTTGTGCCCACCATCCCTGTAAGCCACCTTCCACATCCAGGCGCCTCTGCCCCCTCTCCACTGGGGCATCTGGCAATGGTGGAGATATTTTTAGTTGTCCCAAGCAGGGCGATTGTTGCTGCAGCATCTAGTGGGGAGCAGTCAGGATGCTGCTCTCCATCCTACAAGGCACAGGACAGACGCCCCAAAGCATTATCTGGCCCCAAAAGTCAATAGTGTCGAGCTCAAGAAAACATGATATTAGAAGGTACCCAATTTTAATATGATGCACAATGTTGTTGCATTTATCAATTGAAGCCATGTTTATAACCTTGCTACTGAACCTTAACAACTCATTTAATTTATAGATGGCTCCTTTCTCAGCTATCATCCCATAAACTTGTAAGAGGAAAAAATAGTATCCAACTGTCTTCACACAGAGTAAAATATTTATGAATCCTAAATTTCACAATTAATGATGCTGGCATAATGTTGCATTTTGGAGAAATAAAAGGAAGCCATTATTAACTTTGACTTTTCTGCTTGAGATGCTAGAACTAACATATCTCTATAGTTTTCAAATACTGCTAGCGGCCCTAGTGCTGTGTCTGGAGTCAGGTACAGAAAATGGCCCTGAACCCGCCGAACCTGGGTCTCTCCCACCAGGGAACTCAAAGACCCTTTCGCCCTTAAGTGATGACATCTTAAGCCAAAATTTGCCCAACTGTCATACATGGTCACCCCCTCAAAGCACCTTTTCTGCTCTCAGGATGTTCTTAAGGAGACACACCCAGAGTAGCAAACTGACTAGCTAATCAGGGTCACCAAGAGCAACTTTGGGACGGTAGGATGACCATTGGGGAGTCTTCTCCTGCCCTTTGCTGCAAGAGTCTAGGAGCTGTGGCTGTGCATCCCTGTCACCTGTTGCTCCCCACTTCCCTGCCATGTTCTCACTGATCAGCCACATCCAGTCCCCCTGCCAAGAGCACTTCTCTGTTGGGTTGCTTCCTCCTTCCACATTTAGTCATGTCTCATTCTTTTATCCCCACATCTATGCTGCTTCTTCCTTGATGCCCCCAGTCTTTCTTTAAATTAGATATCTCACAGGCCCCTACTGCACCTGGGAAGTCTGTATTTATGCATGGGGTGACTTCACCAGTAGCCCGTCAGCTGTAAGCTTCAGCATGATACAGAATATATGAGTGTTGCTTTCTACTCTATCTTCTTTGACTAGCAAAGGGCCTGGAAAGCATGGGGGGAAGGGAAACCTATTGAATGACTGACTACAGGATAATCCAATGACTGAGGTCATTTGAGTGATCTCGAGAAGGACATCTGGTAGAAGCAGCTTGGGGAATTCAAGTGCAAACAGAGAGATGACTAGACCTGGGCCAGAGGTTCCAAGCATGCAAGAAGCACTGGTCGAACTATGATGAGGGCAGCATTATCGTTCTGCGTTGTCCCTGCTCTGTCTCTCCCTCTCACCCTCACCCAGCTCTCTCTTTGGCGTGACTCATTTCTCCTCTCTCTCTACAAGATGGCAGACGGCTATCAACAGAGCCATTCCCCATGCAGAACACCAGGGGACAGTGGAGTCTCCTTCTCTTGTTCTCTCCGGCAAAATAGCGCAGTAGTTCTGGTTGGTCCAGAAAAGAATCCATCACCCATCACCGTGGTGGGGAATGCAATGATCTGATTGGCCAGCTTGGCACCCAGGCTCAACATCAGGATGAGGACTTACCTTTACCTGAGCTCCTACTCTGAGGCTGGGAGGGGGCGAATGGTGGAGCCGCTAGACTACTGACACCAGCATAAAGCAAACTGCTCGTCAAAGTGCTTTGCCCCATGTTAAGTTGGGATACATCACACTAGCCCCTGTATGGGCCAGGTTTAGTCAATGGAGGAAATAACTAGAGCTTTATTAGCTTCCACTTTACATTTTATTGCTTTCCTCCCAGTAATTGTGGTTGGGGAGAGCATCTTGTTACCTGTCTCCTTTCTAATTGGATTTTCTCCATCCTCCGTAACTCTTAGTTCTTTGCTCTCTGGCTGGTTTTGTCAAGGTAACTAGGCATTTTAAATCACAGTGTAATTTCTCCTAGCTCAGAAAACTGAACCGAAGTAGTAACTTTTAATAGGTCAATTACATTATTTTTCAGCAGCCTGCTACAGCCTAATGAAACTGCGGTTTAATTAGGTTGGTGAGATGCCAAAATAAATGTTTCATTCCCAGCTTGTTTTATTTACTCATTGAAAAGTAGGGGAATCTACAAATAATAGGACTGGAAAATGTTAAGGGCTAATCAGTCTGGCTGCTCTTGTTTGTAAAGAAAGGCGATTGTATAGTCAGTCTCTCCTCGAAGAGCAAGCTACAAAATAACAAGATAATAACAATAATATATGTTTTTTAATTTGGGAATACTGAGTCTAGGCCTCTTTGTTTAGAAAACACAGACACTGACAGGCAGCTCAGAGGGACAGCGTCTCAGTCCCTGATGGATTCTGTGCCCCTACTGTGTGGCTGTGTGGAAAGTCGTACTTTGTTCTCCAGTCACCAGGAGGCTCCACTGAAATGGAGTTTTGCAGCTCAGCAAGGTGGCCTCGAAGAGGACTTCAGTGGGGTAGAAGCTGGAGGCATCAGGAAGCCCTTCTTACACTGGATCTTCTTTTATTTATTTATTTTAATTATTTCTATTAGGTAGTTTTTTTTTAAGATAAAGTTCTTGTTTTTAATTTTTTCCCTTTTTTAAATATATATTTGACATCAATCGTGGTCCCCGTTCCACCATGTCACCAATGCACCATCACCTCAGCCCTTGTGCTCTTTCTTTCTGCCTCACCCCAGCCCCTCTTCAGCCCTCCCCAGCCAGTCCCCGTCCACCCACCCACCCACCACAGCAGGGCGGGCGCCCGGGTCTGGGGCCTGAGGGGCTGAGCAATTTTCCTGCAGCCTCGTGCCTTGCGCTGGGTTGTCCCGGCAGCACTACCTGGGCGTTCAGCCACTTCCTGCTTCCTGAGGCAATGAAGGTGCCTGGGAGGAAGCCCGAGGCCGCCTCCTGGCCTGCCTCAGACCAAGGCAGCCAGTGCTCCTGCCGCTCCTGGGCGCCAGCAGTGGGCCCCCAGCAAGACACCCCCGGGCAGGGGCGTGCAGGGGTGCCTTGTGCGTCACAGCTGTGGCGTGTGCGTCTCCCTGTGCCCGAATTACACGTGGTGCCGAACTTGGGCTCAGGCAGAGGAAGACGGGAGCCAGGACCCCAGCGTCTTCTGGGCGTTTGTCCCGAGCAGCTCCCTCATCCGCGCAACCAACCTCCGGGGCTGGAGAACAGGAACCTCGCGCGGAGACGGCTGCGCTCGGGCGGCGCGTTCACCTTCGTGCCACGGCGTTTGGGTGCGTGCGCTGGCTGCGCCGCCGGAGCTCCGGAAGCTTCCCTCCCTTGCCTGGCATTTACTTTGACTTTATTTCAATGTTAATTCTAAGATTGACTCGTATTCCCTGTCCCTTTTGAATAAACCCGTAGATTCCCCCATGCCACACT
The DNA here is from genome assembly GCA_019455555.1 of Galemys pyrenaicus. Classification (NCBI taxonomy): domain Eukaryota; kingdom Metazoa; phylum Chordata; class Mammalia; order Eulipotyphla; family Talpidae; genus Galemys; species Galemys pyrenaicus. Next base: position 847,776 of record JAGFMF010011768.1, read on the forward strand.
CAAAAGAAATGTTTCAAGTCCCATTTTTCATCTTGACATGTTCTGGAAGGCTCTTCCCTCCTGACTGTGTGGTTTAATTCCCTGTGATGTCGGCGTGGGCGCTTCAGTCCTTTGATAGTCCTGTGTAGGGGCGCTGTTTACATCAAAGGCACCAACTTTTTCTGTTCAAGAATAATGCCGTCGATAATGACAGAGGCTCGGAAGGATAAATATTTGCTCCTGTCATCGTACATCTGTTGGTGGCAGTTCAAAGGGACCAAAACAGATGCACCCTGGCTGGCCCTCACTGCAAAACTAGTTTAGATTTTTGTCATCTCTGATGCTCAGATAATTTGGGTAGAAGTCTGTGCATCAAAGGGGAGAGTTTGGGAGAAGTTCTTTAAAATAGATATTTGTGAGGCCTGTCACTATATGTGTCGCTATATGTGTGACTATATGTGTGGGGGAGACGTGTGCTGTTTCCCCAATTCAAGCACCTGCAGGTAACAGGACAGTAGGGCTTGGACGTTCAGACAGCGGCATGCATTTTGCTCGACCTGTGAAATGACATTCTGCAAAACACAAAGCTGAGGTGTATCTAATAGTAAATGTTTACATTTAACTGGAAACTTGTGACATTTGCTCATTGCTCGTTGGAACATCGCAGCATTGCTCATTTTAACATTGTCAAAAAAGGGGGGCCTGTGATGATAAAATTAGCCCTTAGGAACCAAATGGGTGGGCGGCACTGGGGGCAGCTGTATGGGTGTTCAGCCCACAATGTCAGGAAGGTCGCAATTCCCAGGGCCAGGTGGATGCAGAGCAGCCGCGTCCTCGGATGTTCTGTACCACTGAGGGAGCAGAGAGGCAGCCATTCCTCCAGTCCCACAAAAGGAGGGGCGCAGCTTCACCCAGAAGAGACTCCAGTGAAAGCCTGAACCTTTTTCCTTATTCTTTTCAGCCAGTCAGAGATGTTTGGGTGCATAGTCACATACGCCCAACTTAAACTGGCCGAAGGAAAAAGAAACACTGAGAAATGGAGATGCGGGTTTGGAGCGAGGAGACCCAGGATGCTTGGCTGTGGCCCCAAGAGCCTGCCCCCAGCGTTGCTCACCCTCTATCCTCAGGCTGCTCCTGGGAGTGGAGGATGGTCAGCAGGAGCTGACCTACATCCTTCCCAGCTCAGGGGGCTGGTGATGAAGACCACCTTGTAGTGGCTAAGGGGGTCCCAGCAAGACCTCAGTAGCCAGTCACTCCAAGACACAGGGGTGCAGACCCCATCAGCCTGTGATCTGATTGTAGGGAAGGGAGAGACTTTCTCTGAGGAGTCGTAACACTAGAAGAAGATGGATGCATGTGGACAAGTAGAAGCAGAAATCTACTAGAGTATATATCTTTGCAATATTTTAAAAAATAGAAAAAATATATTGGAGGAAAGAATGTCTCTTTTTAAAATGTGAACCTGGGGGCCTCCCTGGTGGTGCAAGGGGTTAAGCACCACACTATGAAGCATCTGCAGCTGCTACAGCCCAAGTTCAATCCCCAGCCAGGAGGGGACCCACATGGCACAGCAGATCTCTCCTGCCTCGCCCACTGCTCCCCTCAGCAGTGTATTTCAGTGAACCCACCTGTTCTGCTCCCCTCTCTGTCTCTGGTGAATCCTTTCACCCCCTCACAGACCTCTTGCCTGTACCCCAGTTTTTGTATACATAAATAAATCTTATTTAAAAATTCTAACCTAGAAGAAAATTAGAAGTAGAGTGAAAACTCATGTCACTGATTGTTAACATTTTGTGACAATAACCTACTCTTGCTACTCTCATGCATATGTGATGTATGTATGTGTGTCTGTATGCATGAAGGATAGTTAGATAGATAGATAATGGTGCACTATTTGAAAATTACAAATACCACAGATACCCGATGACTACGGAACTCAAAGTTTCTTCTTAATGTAGCCACAGCATGGTTATTATCACTATTTTCATCCAGGACAGCTGAGGACTATGCATTGCCTCCAGCTGTCCTATCTCTTTCTCACCTCTGATCTAGAAAAGTCCTCCACCACTTCTTTATCATCTATGATATCACCATTTTTAAAGTACTGGGTAATTTTCTCAACTTCCCCATGAATAGAGTCAACCCCACCGTTCTATCAAGGACACAACACAGGTGACATGAGCCGTGTCCCTCTGCCTGGCATCTGGGGGCCCCCCAAGCGCTCTGCCCCATGGTTGGTGACAGTGAAGTTACTCACTTGATAACTGACACATCTCCTTCTAGCCTAGTCCGGGTGGGGGTCCTGTGCGCGCCTAATCTGGACGTGGCACTTACTCCCTGTCCCCACCAGCCTCTCTCCAGTTGAAGATGCTTATCTGGCTTGACCCACTGCACTGACATAACTGGAATAGTATGTTACTAAGTCTATGATTCTGCTAACATTATGGAATTAAGCCAAATATTGGCTGTACCCCTTCAGCAGAACTGTAGCCCCCAGTTGGATTATCAGTGCTAGGAAAAATAAACTCTTGGATATTTGTATTTGGCAAAGCTGATGGCTCCTGCCTGCTGCTACCTATGGGCTTGGGGAAGACCCGCAGTGATGATGGCGGGGCAGACGCCCCTCCATGGAAGATGAAGGGTCACGGCAAGTCTTTGTTGAGAATCTTAAAGTGAGAAAAGAAAAGGAAGAAGAGAAGAGACACTGGAATTATGACAAGGGACTGAATGAAAGTTTCCAGCACCCGCAGCCATTCCCAGCTCCACTAAATACTCAGTGGTGCGGAGAACTTTTATTCTATGTCCATGTGGCATATTCAAACTCTTTGTTTAGAGTTTCAAGAGCGGCCGCTTTTCCTTTGATTTGGTTTGATTATCTTTCATGATCTCGCAAATTGTACTTTTCTCCCCTTTTCAGACTAAGAAAGTCCTTAGCCAAATGGCCTCAGCCATTGGATTTTCCTATAGGTGTCATTCATTTGCCTTGTTTCTTTTTCCTCCCCTGGGGTTCTTCAATAGTGCTGCCTTTCAATCAAACGCTAATTTTCTTTGTGTGTGTAGGTGGTGTAGAATTCCAAGCTTCTGCACAGTAGCAGGTCTGTCTTTGATGTACCTGGTCCAGAGACAATTGTTCTTTATAGCTTTCAGGAGTAAATTCAATGGGAGCCCCATGCGACCAGTTTGTAACTCATTTAGTGGAGTGTTCGACAGGATTATTTCACAAAGCAGTTCTCAGCGTAAGAAGCTAAATTGGCTTTATTGTGCCTAGCTGGAGGCCTCACATCTCTGAATTCAGAGGATATTTACATGCATATCAGGAGTCTTCAAGAAAATGGGAAGGAAAGTATTTGCAGGTGTAAATCTCCCCACTTTCTCCTAGCAGCCCCCAAAGGGTCTGTGTGCCCTAGTGGACTTGGTGAGAATGTTTCACGATGCACTTGGGGGTGCTTCTTTGAGGCAGAACCTCACAACTCGAAGACAGGCCAGGACAAGGCAGGTGCTTCACCCCGGGCTCCGTGGCGTGGGACTCAGGGCGATGGTGTGAGTCCAAGTGCTGGTTCCACCACTTAATCATCTTCTCCGCCTTGGGAAGTCGCACGGCCTTTCCCAACCTGGCTCTGGTGTTTGCGAACTCTGCATCGGCGTGCATCGCGTGCCAGGAGGAGAAGCCAGGGTGACAGAGTTTCCACCAACTCTGCTTTCATCTCTGGCCGTGCTCCACGCACTCACCCTGGACTCGCGATGGGGAAGCTGCCACCAGTCATTGCGGTCACCACGGAGGGGAGGAGAGGTGCATGGCTGCCCCCTGAACGCTCAGCCGGGAAGTGGCGGGCATCAGCACTGCTGGTGACCTGTGGCCATCGTGGGGGCAGAGGCGGCAGACCTAGAGTGTCCCGAGCTCGGGGTGCACTACGTGAGTCACATCTATTGCCGCCAAGAACTTAGCCCGCAGGCTGTGATGACAGGGCGTGAGATCACGCGGGGAAACATTTAGCACCGTCATGGCCACCGAGTAAATGTCTCCGTGGTGATCTGTAGGTTTGGCTCACCCCTGCTTCCTGTCAATGGCAATTTACAAGAGTGGGAATGTTGGGGACAGTAAAGAGTTTAGAATTCAGTTTCTGTTCACCCAGCCGTTTCAGAAAGGAGGAAACTGAGACCAGTTTGAATCTCATTTGTACTGAAACATGGAGAATAGGCCCCAGATATTCAGGCTAACAGTTCAGAGCTTCTCCCCTTGCCTCTGGGCATGGAAAGATGCGCTTTAAAGAGGTTTTTTTTATTTATTCATGCTCACAAGAGCTGGGGTGCAGGCCAGAGGTGCGGGGGTGAGAGGAGTCACCAGAGACAGAGCAGGGAGCAGAACAGGCAGATGGACTGAAATCCACTACTGAGGGGAACAGCATGGAGACAGGAGAGGTCTGCTGCGCCTTGTGGGGTCCTCTCCCTGGCCGGGGATCGAACTGGTGACTGCAGATGCTTCATAGTGCTGCGCCTTAACCTCTTGCACCACCAAGGAGCCCCATGAGGCATCTCACTTCTAAAGAAAAAATAATGTGGGCGAGTCAAAAGGCAGGCTGGAGTGTCCAGTTTCACCTCTCTCCATAAAGACTGTCACTCTTGCATCATTTCGTGAAACAGGACAATTTAGGGGCAAAGAAGTAGAAAGAACCTCAGTTCAGAAGAAAGGGTGTTCCTTCCTCTGACGGGGGGAGTTGACTTCCTCCAAATCCTCGTCTGGACATGCGCTGCAGCCCGCCGGCTCGTCAGTGTTTTCAGAAGGGGCTGGTGACCGCTTGCTGGCTGTTGCTCTCTGCTCCGTGGCGCTCTGGAGCACTGCTGTTCGGGTGCTAACTGTCACAGCAAACAGCACCGGCTTCATGCCTTGGAGGAAGACCAGCACGCTGTTGTCAGAGTTCCGTAGGCCCGGAGCCTGGGGCGGAGGCTGGGTGGCTGCTCCGGGATCGCAGAGGCTGGGCTGGCCTGGACTTTACCGGGAGGCTCTGGGAGAAACGGCTTCCAGATTCACTCAGTTACTGGTGGGAGTCAGTCCCTGGTGGTTTGGACCAGAGGTGGCCGGCTGTGGGGCAGGGATTGTTCTCAGCGGCCGGAGACCCCCGGCAGCCCTTGGCATGTGGCCCCTTCCACCTGCAAAGCCAGCCAGGTGACCCAGCCAGGTCCTCCACCTGCCTGCCCCCTACTTGTCCACCCACATCCAGCTAGTTCGCACACTACCTTCTGCATGTGTGATGAGCTTTTATTAGACTAGATTTGGTGTGATCGGATTAGGGTTAGTGTGATGAGGTTCGATGGGGCCCAACATAATCTTTGTGGACGGCAGCTGAGCCCCCGGCCCTGCTTCTCCAAGTGTTCACAGGCGTGGGAATGTGGCGCCTGCTCTCCAGCCCCTCACCACTCAGAGGCGGGGCTCGGAGGTCGCCCTTGACCGCGAGGACAGGAGGCGGAAAGCGCCGCTGTCTCCTTCTCCTCGGGACCTGACAGGTGCGCGTGGGCCTGACACCTGGGGAGCACTGGGGGTGCACCTGTACCTGCCAAGGTAGAGCCGCTGAGCACTCAGCATCTCTGGAATGAAACTGGATGTGCAACTGTCGAGTACAAGGTTCGCACTCGGGTTTCTTTCTGGAAGAGGACTGGGGTGTTACATAGTAATCCCTGCTACTTGAAGGGGCGTGTCCAGCTCTACCCAGCCCCTTCTAGAAGAGCCTCAGCCACCTCCCTGCCACCAGGCACAGCAGCTCCTGCAAGTTCTGCCTCCGTTACAGCTGTTCTACTTGAAAATCACCCAGAATTAGGGTCCCCGATTCTAAATAAAAGACGAGATGCCTTTTAAACGCACCAACCGAGCTTACTCCTTAAAGAAAGATTAGACACCCTCTTGGACACCAGAAGTCCCTTTGAAGGAGTTTGCAAAAGTAGAACAAAACAGGCGTTTGCTTTGTGGAGCCAGATTTTATATTTGTGACTGTTTCCACTGCACAGAGCGAATTGGCTCACAGTCTTGGGTGCCCACTGGGTGCTGGGTGCCCTCACCACCAGCCCGTCCTATAATCGCATAGGTGCTAACGAGGGAAGCTAACACTTTCGTTCTGTTCCGAGCACACTAGGAGACCCAGCATGGAGCCGCACACCACACGAGAACACAGGTTCGCCGAGGCTGCATTTTGGGCGACTCCCTCCAGTTTCCCTCTTTACCTGTGCTGCCCTCCCTTTAGCTGTGCGTCCCCATATTTCAGTATAAGAATGCGGGCAGAAGAACAGCTGCTAGTTAGTAGTGGGCTTCTCGGGGCTGCTGGGCAGCAAGCTCAGTGCTGCCTAAGTGTCAGGTGTGCTCCCTGCACAGTGAGGACTTTCTGCTTTGTGTTTGCAGAAACCGAGCCATGGCTCCTAATGATGGGTTCTGCTTGTCTCCTGCCCCTCGGCGTGCAGTCTGGAGCCAGTGTGCATGGGCACGCACACCCTGTGTGCACGGAGTTCCGGCTGTGTTCACAGCGTGTGGGCTTCCTCTCTGCTAGGAGAATCTCCATGGAAGCCACTGCTGCCATCCAGACTCCATTTTTCTTATGAGCCCCTGGTCACCTTGCGAGCACGTGTTCAGCTGGCCGACGCTTGGCCCCCAGGTGTTTTCCAGTCTGCCTGCTGGCAGAGCGAGAGCTGGCCCAACAGCTGCAGCCAGCAATGCCTATTGTTTTGGGGGGTTGATTTTATTCCCGCGGTCAGCTCCTCTTTATAAGAGGACACCTATTTACCGAGGGTGGCAGTGATAAAAGAGCACCCCTAGAATTTCCACACTTTTGCTTCTTTGCATAAGAAAGTAAATTGCTTAAAAGAAGGGAGATTTTATAATTTTTCTCTCCTGGACAGAGGCAGGCCACTCAATAGTTCTGGGACGTGTCGTCAGAGTAATTGGCTGGCAACTGAGACGGCATGGTGTGAGCATATGTCCGACTCCAGTGAGGGCCACATATGGTGACACGGACAAGGCGGCCCGTGGGTGATAGAAATGCAGGGGCGCGTTCAGGGTCTTTGTCTCCACTGCCTGGCTTTGTACGGCGCTGGCAGACCCCAGCCCACCCCACTGCTTCTGCTTCATTTGGCCTTGACAGTCAGTCTTGCACATGGGAAGGCCAGAGCCTCCCTCCCCCAAGCTCCAGCTTGGATTGAATATTTATTAAGCATCCAGGGAACGCGAGACTGTCTGAGGACACTTGAGTTGATCTGTATCTGCAGATACGTGAGATACGTGCTCATCACACTGAAGTGGAGAAGCAATTCAGAGGGAGTGGCAGGGCCTTGTTGAGAGCGGAGACGCGGACCCTTTGTCTAGGGAAGGGAGAAAGCATCTGAGAAGGTGCGGTCGGCAACTAAAAGATATTGGTTCCTGGTAGGGGAGGGGAAAACCTGGGGCTCGCTATCCACAAGGTCACTCTACAGTTGGGCTCATTTGGTGACCCAGGGAAGCAGGCCAGAGCAAATAGCCCACTTGTCCCTAGTGATTGCGTGAGAAAAAGAAGAGCGTGTGTGTGATTATAAAGGTTGAGTGTCGTTTCATCTTAGGTTCGGGGCAAATGGGAGCAGTGGGGTCTGTGGCAAATGGTCCAGGTGAAGAAGCTCCTTTCACCTTTGGCAAAGTGACTAGTGAGGATGAAAAACCTATACACCAGATCTTCTGATTTTCCAAGAAATTCAAATATCTGGATTTTTTAATGTAAAATCTCCTGTTTTTAATTACTGAGAATAACTCATATTTTAAACTGTTTGAGCACACACCACACGGCTGGGGCCACTAGGTATGTCCAGGCAGTGTCCTACAAGGACTCCACACACACAAAGCTTCGCCCTACTTCTGAAATAATATCTTAAGATTCACCCACCACGTGTTATTCATGTAACATAAAAAGTTCGATGGTTTTATTGGATTTACAGAGCTGGCTGGGAAAACTTCACTGAAGTTTCTCATCCACCATAGGACTTGAAAATACTTTCTCGCTGTCTGTGGATTACCTTTCATTTTTTTTCTATGGAATTGTTTATACCACAAAAGATTTTTATTTTGATGTAGACCTATTCCTCTATTGTTCCTGCTATTGCTGCTGCTTTTGGTGTCATAACTAAGAACTCTGTGGCTGCCCTACAGTCACAGAGATTTACTCCCATGTTTATCCTAAGAATTGTACAGTATTAGCTATCACATTTAGGTCTGTGATCCATTCTGAGCGGGCGCTAAGAGTTCACATTTACACATCTGCAGTGATAGCTACTTGTCCAGTCACCACTTGTTGAATACATTCTTCTTTCCCCACGAGGTTGTCAAGGCACTTCCTGCTGATTTTCACTCTGCAGTGACTATGATAACCCACTTGGATAATTTAAATTTGTCAAGGTGTATTAGTTCTCCCATCCTTGAATATGGCTCCTCCAAAGAAAGAACACTCTCGTGCTCTTGCATTTTAATTCTTTGCATTGACCTTGAATCTGTGACAAGAGACAGGTAACTGCTAATGAGGATGGAACTTCAGCATTAAAGACTGAGTTGGAGAAACAACTTACTTTTTAATAGGTGTTCTCGTATGTTGTATGTATGTAGACTGGCTAACCGTATCTTAAATGTAACTGGTTGTAGTGAACTCTCTTGAGTTGTGTGTCTGAGCTCAGCTCTGAGCAAAGATGTTTTTCCTTATTGGTTACATATCTTGATATACATACAAGTGTGCACACACACACAGTGTCTCCTGGTGTGAAATATCACCTCTCATTGAGAAGCACTGATAACTGACATAAGCATGGTTTTATAGAGCTAGATGAATAGATACAGGTGTGAATAAACCTGCACATAATACACACACACACACACACACACACAGACAGACAGACAGACCATACACACAGAGCCTTAAATGTGGCATAGCTACTATTCTCTGCCACTGGTAGTTTCTGAATGAATACATTCCCAAGAGGAAGCTTAATGAAAGGCTGTTTTTCAACCTGGTAAAAATCTGATTTTTTTTTTTTTTGTTCCCTACAGTGGATGTTGTCACCATAATCACATCTAGGAATACTTTTTCTGCAGAAACTACAGAGAGCATATGTCCATCATATAAAATGTAGTCTTATAAATTATTAAGGAAAATTCTCTAGTTTTCTTGCAGACGCCATCACACAAGGATAACCAGAGAACTCGTTTGGTGCATTTTCCTTCAGACATTTTTTTTTTTTGCAGTAGGGTTTGTCATTTGCATATAGCCAAGCCATCAGAGCTCACTCTCTCCCTCCTTTGTATCCCACATCCAGACACAAAGGTCACACCTTCAATTTTGTGGACTCCCTTCCAGCTAGGGTTCCAGTTCTGGCTGAGGAGACATTAAGAAGTTCGCAGGGAGCCTGACAGGGTCCTTCTCAGTTTAGAAGGGGTGAGCCCCATCAAGGCATACCTTCTGCTGTGCTGACGTCATGTGTTCCTGCCTGTGGGTGTGGGGTTGATGCCAGAGTCACCGTAGTCATCTGAGCACCATGAGAGGACTCCTCAGGATGAGAATCTATTCCAGTGGAGATGGTAGAGCAGAGAAATGAAAGGGCTGGGATCCTTGAGGGCATCAGAGAGTCACTGATGGTCTAGAAACTTCTAGAGTGTTTCTAGAATTCTTGTCTGAGGCATAATTATATATTTGTGTCTTTAACTACTGTTGGTCAGATACTGCTACTTGTGACTGAAGGTGTCCTTAAGGATGAGTCTATACATATATAAGCACATATATATATAAGCACAAACATGAGCATCCACATGTATGCATTCACATTGACACATGTCTCATTCATGTATGTAAGCAGTGCACATGTGCACACACATATAAATACAAACCACATACATACAAACACATTCACACACACAAACACATTTAAATATACAAACTCATGGGCATGTGCATGCACAAATCCAATCACATACACATATATGTGCATTCACAAACACACGTTTCAGTTCCACAGAAGATGTCTCCAGAAACACATAGGGGTTTTAAATATGATCAGAATGCACATCGTTTTTAACCCATTTTTTTAAAACTCAATATATATTAAGACATTATTTCCTAGCTACAGATAAAATTTTAACTTACTATCTTTTAAAGTTTAATTTATTTATGCATACAAGAGTTGATGTACAGGCCAGAGGTGCAGGAGGTGAGAGGACTCACTAGAGACAAAGTGGGGAGCAGAACAGGCAGAACCACTGCAACGCACTGCTGAGGGGAGCAGCAGGGAGACAGGAGAGGTCTGCTGTGCCATGTAGGTCAGCTCCCTGGCCAGGGATCGAACGCAGGCTGCAGTGGCTGCCAACAGATGTATAGTGCTGAGACTTAACCCCTTGCACCACTAGGGAGGTCCCCTTACTATTTTAAATAACTGCACACTGTTTTGTTTGTCTAATCTTTCTCCTGCTATAAGCCTATAGGTTCACTTGAATTGTTTGGCCACCCGGGAAATGCTGGGTCAGCATTGTGAACCCGATGCTCTTGCCATCACTCTGTAATCAGTCCTAGAAAGCCAGCAGAGGAGGGCGGATGGCTGTATGCAAAGGTGATTATCCCAGGATTAAACATAATAGCAGAAAAATGAGAACACCTTTGATGCCAATAGCAGAGGACTTGTTCAATAAATTATGATTTGTGCATACAATCAAACAGTATGTGGCCATTCAAAGTGATGGGTTAGAAGAATATTTAGTGTCAACAGATTTCTTAAGAAAAGACATAAAGAGAACTCCAAATGAAAACATTCTAGTAAGACTATGTTTATTATAATTGTATTTATAGTATGTAGGGTGAACATTAACATAACCCCCCTCAAAATGTTGCAGCGTTCTCTCTGGGAAATGGGAAGGCTTTTGTATGTTTTCCCAGTCTTTGCACCCCAAATAATCTGATCAGGATGTTCAGCAATATAATGGCCTTACATTGGAAAATGTGGCTCTTCCAACTTGGCTCTGGCTTCAGCACCTTCCAGCCTTGGCCCAGCTCCTGTGTTCCTACTGCACTGGTATCCTGCTTCCCAAAAGCCTGAAGGAAGCAAATCTGCATCTGTTGAACACATTTTAAATCTTCAGTCCACCAGGGTCCTCTAGTGGTGGTTTGTATTTGTGGGACTCTGGCTTGGGGTACAGCATCTTCTCTAGACAGAGTTTGGGTTTCAATGACTTTGTGCCAATGTAAACCATTTCTAATGTTTTCTAACAGTAGTCAATTTCTGGATTGTGAGTTAAAAAACTGGGGGGACAGCCACTCTCTAGCCCTCACTTAAGTCAGAATAGCAAGGAACGCACACACACAGCAGAGCAGTAGCGGCAGCAACACACAGAGGCTCAAACCCTGTCCAAGTAGCAGGAGATCCTGGGGTTTCAAAAGCTTCCTTTCCGGGATCAGCCAAGATGCCTCTTGTTGGCTACCTGCAGAGACTCCACTTTTCTATGAGCCTGCTGCTGACCTAGTATCCCTGTGACTTCATCTGCTTAGGCTGATACAGCAAAGATGTGCAAACTGGATGGCTGATAAAGAAACACAAGTTTCTTCCCCACAGTGCTGGGGGCTGAAAGTCCGAGATGAAGGCCTGGCGGAGTTGTGGCCTGGCGAGGGCCTGTCTTCTGGTTCACAAACACCAGCTTCTCCCATGTCCTCTCATGAGAAAAGGGTCTCTGGGGTCCACTTTCTGATATGGCATTGTTTCTTACCGAGATAACATTACTTTCTACAAGAGTTTTGTTTTGTATTGAAATAATGTTGCTTTACAACACTGTGTAGGACTTCAGGGTGCAGGTCCACATCTCTTCAGATGTACATTCCCACCCTGCCCACCCCCTGAGCCCCCATAATCCTCTGCCCTAGCCTTTTGTGCCCCCTCCACACCTTGCTCCCCACTACGAGCCTCAGTTCTGCGGTAAGGTTTCTAGTTTGTTTGTTTTGGTTTACTTTTATCTGTTCCTTTGCTTTGCTTTTCTGTATTCCACACATGAGTGAAATCATCCAGTGTTTCTCCTTTCCACTTCTTTTGCTTAGCATAATCCCAGTTCTGTCATGTTGTTGACATGGCAAGATTTTATCATTGAGCAGTGTTCTCTGTCTTCCACATCTTCTTTATCCACTTCCCAGCGGTGGGACCCTTGGTTCTTTAACATGGCTGTGTAAATGGCGCTCAGTGACCAGAGGAGGGCGTGCATCCTTTGGATACACATTCTTTGGATAAATCCTGAGTGGATCTGTTGCATCATACAGTAGCTCTATCTTTCCTGCTTTGAGAACACGCCCCCCCCAACTATTATCCTCAGGGACTGGACCAGTCTACATAGTGCTGGGTCTGTTTTACGAGGACTCTATCCCTGTTTCCTACTCACCTGCCAAAGACACCATGATATCCAATACTCACCTCCTAATACCATCACATGGCGCTGAGGGTTTCAACATGTGAATCTGGAGCACACACACCCTAATGTTAGACAAAGGTGGTGTGGTGGAGTGGCTAAGAGTGGGACCACGGAGGCAGACTAACTGCCCAGGTTGAAATCCCACCTGCCTGCCTAGGTAACCTTGAGTTTTAACTTCATACAGCGCTCGGCTCTGCATTTTCTGATGTGCAACCTGCAATGAGTTGGGGTCAGAGCCTGGGAGTCCATCCTGGACCCTCTATTCTCTCTACCTCCTTTCCAGGACCCATTGCCAAGTTTGTGGGACACACACCAGTGATGTCTAGTCCTCGGCGATGAGTTCTCCTGAAAATTAATTGTGGTGCTGATGGACAGCACACCAGCAGGCTGAACCCCCTCGCTTTTGTCTCCTTCTCCCCCTTGCCCGTGCCCCCTGCATCTCACTGCAGCTGAGCCGCTGTCTGGAGGCTGCGCTGCTAAGCAGCCCGTCACATGTTCTGTTACAATCATGTTTTATTATAGCTTTCAAAAGATGACCTCTCATTCCACACACTCGTGTTTATAGAGGACTTCTGGCATTCTGAAAGGAAACAGATAGCAGAGTCTCCAAACCCTTTATTTGCTTCAGCTGATAACTGCTCTGGCCAGAGATGAACGCTGCAGTGATTACAAGATGTAATTTACTACAAAGGACAGTTAATATTACTTACAAACCTGTCATCACTTCTGGGGGGATCAGTCAAAACAGCCAATGGGGCAAATCTGAATCCACCTAAATATCTTGGCCTGATAGAATTACAAGTTTATAGATTTACCATTTAAGAAATAACCCCGTTATGAAACATCCATCCTTGAGGACAGACAATATAAGTAACAAGCAAGATTACATCCTTTTATGTGGATCAAGGACATAGGCAGCCTGAGCGAGAAAGGAAGAAAAAAAATCCCTCGAGGGGCACTTAAATGCTACCCTTGTGAATTATACCTGGGGATATTAACTGGGGAATTAGATCTATGAAACAGCCTCTCATATAACTAAACACAGTCCCTGAGGTAATGCTCTGAATCAGAAAAATGTGCAAAAATACAGCCTCTTAAATGTGATTATAGGCAGAGTTGCAATTACTCCCCAAGAAAGGGCATTGGAAGTAAAGGAATGAACAAAAAAAATTGTTTTAAAACTTTTCTATCAGGCCAGAAATTACAGAGGAGCAACAGCTTAGGGATTTAAATAACCTCTTTAGCCCAATGCTAAAGCCTTTGTGCTTTAAATGGAAGGAAAGAAAGGAATTAGATATCTAATTAGGACTTTTTTTCTAAGAGCATGAAACGGAAGAGTCGTTTTTGCTGAATGATTAATTAAGCCTGTAGATGATCCCAAGTTGGGTTATCATTTGAAAGATAGGACCCCAGCACTGAAGCTCCTCTGGGGTCCCCTCTCTGCCGGGCTAGCTCGGGATCTGCCTTTCAGCAGGTCATTACTTCACGGAGACTAAGGCGCGAGCTTCGGTGCTTTGCTAGGTCTGACAGTTGGAATGCAGGGGGTTGTGCATCAACCCTCACCATTTACCTCTGCTCCCAAAGGGGTCTTGGGAGTTCTACGCACAGCGGCAATGAGATCTCGGGGAGCTCCCACAGAGCTCTGCCAGCCCCATGCTTCAAACCAGCCCTGCTCAAAGACTTTGAGGAAACATTTCATTTGCCCCTCATTCCCCCAGTGATCCTTGGGCCCAGGTGCTCAGCCACATCCAGTGGCCATGCGGAGATGGGGTCAGCTCGGTTCTAGGAAAATGGTTCCATGTTTCATCCCACATGTGTGTGCTGAGAACATGGGAGAGAAGGTAGGCAAAAAACAGGCGTATTTCACCCAAGCAAACAGGACTTGGTTCAGCCTATGGATTCTTTTCATTTTTAAGGATTTATTTATTTATGCATAGAAGAGCTGGGGTGTAGACCAGAGGTGTGTGGACAGAAGAGGCTTGGCGTGTTTTCTGCCATTTCTTAAGCTCTTTATCAATGTCTTAAGCTCTTTATCAGCCTTTAGTGTATATTCTTTGGAGAACTGTCTAACCAATTCCTGTGCCCATTCGTAAAATCGCTTCTGTTGTTGAGTTTCAGGAGTTCTTTATATATTCTGGATCTTATCCCAGCAGATACACGATTTGCAAACATTTTCTCACATTCCAGGGCTGCCTTTTTACTGTGCTCCGACAGCTTGACACCAGAAAGTTTTCCATTTGGATGAAGTCCAGGGTGTTTTTGTTCCCGTCACTGGGGCCCTGGGCTGTTTAGAAGAACCACAGCAAAGCCTTTACTTGCCTGAATCTGAGCGGCCTTCTCCAGGACAAGAAGGGAAAGGCAGTAAATCTCATGCCTCAGTGGTTAGACCCCCATTTAGCCAGGGAGATATTTGGTGTGTGGAAATCCCAACTCCTGACAACCCCTTCCCCCAGTCCACGATGTTCTGCCCAAAGGCTACCCGCGGGGCAGGGGTGTGAGCGGCTGTGGGGACGGGCTGGGCCTCCTGGGCAGCCTCCTTTCCTCCCCGTTCTGCTGGCCCCCCAAGGTGCCCTGGTGCTTGCCAAGGCGAGCCGGGCTCATCTGTCCATCCCTGGCCCCCAGGGTGCTCACGAGGTCTGGAAACACAGCTCCTCCGCCTCACTCCCTGCCTTCTCCCTTCCGTGGCTTCTGCTGCTACCATTTAGCACTAGCAATTTTAGAACAAAAAAGATGCCCAGAGCCTGCCCTGTAATATGCAAATAAAGCCAGTGAAGCCTAGAGGGTTCAACTGCCCAAATTCCTGTAACTAATGAGCACCAGAGCCGAGCTGCAGGCTGGGCCCGCCCAGCACAGGCGTCTCTCACTTCCGATCCCGGGTGCCTCGGGACAGGCCCAGAAGTCTCCCCATGTCTCTCACCAGGACATGTTTTCTTAGCCTCCCCAGTCTGTTCTGGTGGCCACGGACCAAGTTGTTAATGAGGAGGGTAATCACCACCCTCTGGCGGCGGGGCCGAATTATCGCCACCTGTGAGATGGTCTGAGGTCTGGGGGGGGGACTGAACCCCAACTACTTTAGGGTTAAGAGTCACAGTATGCAAAGATTTTCTCCCAGTGGGGTGTCACTTTGTTTTGGCTAGTGTGTCTTTTGCTGTACAGAAGCTTTTAAGTTTGCTATAGCCCCAGCTGTTTTATCTTTCCCTTCGCTCTCTTTGCTTTGGGTGCTGTGTCTTTAAAGATGTTACTGAGGTGTATGTCATGTAGAGTTTTGCCTACTTTTTTGTCTATATATTTTATGGTTTCATGTCTTACGTCTAATTCCTGAATCCATTTTGAGTTGTTTTTGTGCATGGTGAAAGACAGTACTCTAGACAAATACTGGGTAGTTTCACTGCTATGAGGAATATAAGAGAACCAAATAAGGGAGCAAGGAAAAGAAAAATAACAATAGAAACAAACAAACAAAAAACACAACAGAAACAAAAAGACAAGGACAATGGGGGGCAACTTTGTGGGGAGGGGGAGGCACTGGGATGAGGCAGACAGAGCACAAGGGATGAGGAGACGGTGCCCGGGTGACATGGTGGTGCGAACTCCATGGGGACCACAACTGATGTCAAATATTTATAAATAAAGAAAAAGAGGGGGGGTAAAGAGTCACAGCAGAAGCGTCCAGCACCAGGCTCAGGGACCAGCGAGACGGCTTAGGGGGCGGGCCGCCTGGACACGCGCATCCTGGACGCCAGGCAGCTGGCTTTTCAAGCAAAACCCGACACTGGATTCTTGGACTGAACTATTTTTTCGAATGTTTACATGAACATTTCAAAGGCTCAACAAGAATAAACTTCTGCCTGAAAGCCAGTGGCTCCCACACCAAAGGAAACGTCTGCCCGTGGGTTGGGCTCAGCTCCAGGGCCCGGGGTGCCCTCAGCAGGCAGGATGGCTGATTCTCACGCGTGACAGTCGTCGGCGTAGCTTTTTAAAATGTGGGTGCTGCAGCCCAAGGGAAGCCAGTCTCGGGGTGCGGACAAGCCCCGGGGCTCCCTGCCGACGGCGGTGGACAGCGGCCTGAGACCTGGACTGAGGCCCTCGTTTGGGCTCGGCGTCGGGATAAGCGCTGCGTCTCTGTTCTGGTCCTTTCTGGGCGTTCACGGACATGGTCAGATCCGCTTTGGCCCCATTAGCCTGTGTCCTCCTGTCAAGCCCTGACCAGACCCTGTGATTCATGACCGCCGAGCCACAGGCTGCTCCTGACGCGGCTCTGGCGCCTAACCTGGGTCCCTGCTCCACCTCTCAGCCTCAGGGTTTCTCCCGGCACTTGGGGCTGCGCCCTGGCCCAGCTCCTGGGGATTCGGGGCTGGTCTCGACGCCCCGGAGCCTGTGGGGTCCTGGCTCCCGGGCTCTCGCTCTGCTCCCTGCGGTGCCTCCCTCCTCCCCTCCTCTCACACACTACTGGCCTTCCCCCGCCAGCTGCTTCTGGGCGTCTCAGATAGCCCAGGAGGCCAGCCACACGCGCATGCGCGTACCAACATCGCTGTCGTGCAGGCTCGGAGAAGCCGCGGGAGGGCCAGGCCATCAGCGTGCCGGGAGCTCTGTGAACCCTGTGGCTGGCGCTGTTGTTGGTGAGAGGCCTTCATGTTTGCAGTGGTGCAGACTGATAAGGAAGTAGAGCTGAACATGTGGATGACTTAAATATTTTAACAGATAAGTGAAGAAGTAAATATGTTAAAAACAAAGCAAAATCTGGACGACTACTGAATTTGGGTGCTGGGCATATTAGACGCACTGTAGGGTGTGCTGTGCTTTTAGCTAGTTTAAATATATTTTTATACACCACACGCACGCATATGTAATGCTAAGGTCTAGAAGATGTTAAGACTTAATAAGAATATGTTACTCCAAAAGGCTGTATTTCTTAGCAGTTAGTCTGTAGTGAAGATGGATGTTACCGCAAAAGAAATGTGGATGATTTTTTTTTTTCTTTTTTAGGTGACCTTGGTTTGCAACACTGCATATCATTCTTGGGAACAGGCTCATATCTCCTCAGATGTATGTGGTGACACCACACCAAAACACCCATGGTCCTCCTTCCCAAATGCCCATTATCCTCCCCAAAACAGCTCTGGCGCTCCTCCCTCAAACATCCATGGCCCTCCCCCAAACGTCCATGGTCCTCCTCCACGAAACGTCTATGGTCCTCCCCAAGACAGCGCTGGTGCTCCTGCCCAAGCGTCCATGGCCCTCCTCCCCCAGCCCTCCTCAGTGGACCAGCGGATCCCCTCACTCTGTGCCCCAATCTTCCCCTCCTCCTCTAGCAGCCTCAGTTCTGCAGTCAGACTTCTAAGCTTGGTTTTGTTAGTGTCTCTGTTTTGTTCCTCTCTGTCCCACATACGAGTGACATTATCCAGTATTTGTCTTTCTTCTTCTGACATATTGCACCCAACATCATCTGCCCCAGTGCCGTTCATGCTGTCACAGATGCAAGATTCCATCTCCTTTTGTAGCTGAGCAGACTCCATTGAGTATATAGACCGTGGCTCTTAGCCCCCCGCCCTGCCACTGGGCACTTAGGGTGTTCTCATACCCCAGTGATTGTAAATATCACTGCCATAGTGATGGGAGGGCATGAAGCCCTCGAATCAGTGACTTTGCATTCTTTGGGTAGGTTCCTAGGAGCGGAATTGCTGGATCTAGGTAGACCTATGCTTCCTATTTTGGGGGACTCCATGCTGTTTCACAGGGGCTGGGCAGTCTACATTCACACCAGCTGTACACGAGGGTTCCTTTATTGCACAGAAGACATTTTGTTTTAAGTACATGAATGCTTTTCTGTAAAATAAATGTGTACAATTAGGAAAATTAAAAAATAGGAGCTATCCCATCCACAGTTTCATCTTCTCGATAGAAGTGTTACTTCCTGTAGTTTGGCTCTGGGTGTTTTCTTCTGCACGCACTTTGAAGTTCTGCTTTATTTGTGGATGGCATCATTGGGCACTGACCGTGGCCTGGACTTGGCGCTGTGGTGACTCAGCTTCTGGCTCTCTGAATGCACAGTCTTTGGCGAGGCCTGAAGAGGGAAACTGGCATGACTGGATTTGACCCCGATGTCACTGGGGTGGCTCTCTTGTCCCGGTTTGTACCTTGCATCTTAGCAGGCTGTTTCTAGCAATGCAGGAGCACATGAGAGTGTTCAGGAGAATGGCGGGCACGCTTGGGAGGTAAACTGAGGCTGGCCTGGGGATCACAAAAGCCTTCTGCTATTCCTTGGACACCAGCACATCAGAGAACTGTCTTTCCTAGAGTTCCCACATCCAGGCAGGTTGCTCCTGGGTGGCTCTTGGATATGATGTGGCAAACCTGGCCTCACGTTTGTCAGGCTTTCCAAGGTCACTATCTTCCTGACCCACTGAACCACAGCCCTAAAGATGCTACTTGGGGTGATGGATTTTTAACAGGCTCTCTGGAGAAGCCATGAGTGACCTAGCTGGTGAGGCACTGGGCATCTACAGCAAGTTGGTGGAAGGGACACTGAATCTTCTAGAATCAATTCATTGTTGCTGTGGAGGTTAAAAGGGTCTGGATTGTATCTAGATAACCCTATGCTAATCCTTTTAATATAAATGTTATAAATGTTATGAGAGGACCCATTCTCTCTCTACCTGTCTCTCTTCATGTTTTGTGTCTGCCCGTGTATATATGTGTGTGCACAACTAAAGCACAGTTATTTCAGAATTTTGTGGCTTTCCCATGTAGTATGTGTTTCCAAATCTCACTGGAAATAGCAAAGACCAAAAATAATGTTTCACCAGCTGATGAGCTGCCACGGAAGAGAGAGGGCATACTTAAGATGCCTTATGTCCTCATTTAGTTTTTAAGATGATCTCCATGAACAAACATCCCTGCTTCTGGAGTTAGCCCGTGTTGAAATAGAACCAATGCAAATTTGGAGAGAGAAAAGGCTCGACCTCAAACCCTAGCGCTGCCCTTCACTGTGTCTGCTTTGGCAAGTGATGGATCTTCTCTAAGATTTATCCACTTCTAAGTTGAAAAAATACTCTTCCCTGTACAGATTTTCAAGAGAATTTCATCAGACAATATATAGGAAGGGTCTGAAGCAATACATGCTCAAGACATAATATTGCATCAATCAGGCTTCATTTTCTCATCTCTCATGTCTTATTGGATTTGACTGAAATGTGCTTTTCTTTGAATAATCGCACATTCTCAAATTCTTTCTAGGGCAACATCGGTTTGTATTTGGGGCCACGCTACCTCTCTGCATGAAGTGAAACAGTTAAAAGCAAAGCAGTAAAGTGTCTTAAGATAGAAAGAGAGCTTGTGGTTTGCAGTCAGAGACTCTGGTGAACGCCGAGCTGGTGTTACTGCTTGCGTCTATTTGCTTTGGCGACATCAGTTTTCTCAGTTGCAAAGTGGGCCTGACTGCCCTCACCTGAACTTTTCTTGGCTATTGTAAGAATAACCACGCGCTCAGTGACTCGATGCAACAAAAGCTCCTCTTATTTGTGTTCGGGGATCCGAACTCTGTCTCCCCAGTTTGGTTGGGGCCTGCCTTCCTCTTCTCTGCTCTGTACCCTTTCAGGGTCCGGAGCGCCCAGGCTACAGGGTCTGAGGGAGCCCCGGCCAGGGGGGTGTTGGGTGGGGAGCTGGAGGACGGAAGAAGCAGGGGCTGGTTGTTCCCTCTGTTTCTCTGAGCCCTCCAGGCCCTGCTGCAGCACCTTCTCCTGTGGCCCCGCCCCCTGGGTGGTGACCGACAGCCCTGGGCTTTGAAGAGACCTCCCCTTCCCACTGGGCTCCCATTTCGGGGTTGAGGTAACTTTAGAAGTCCCTGTTTTCTGAGTTTCCTTGCCGTGCCCTCTGGGACTCCCCAACTCTTCCCAACTGCCTGCGATAAAAGTCTTCTAGTTTAAAAGGTCTTGGAGAGTTTGTGTCTGGCGTTACCATAATACACATTCCTCTGAATAAACATTCTTCTTGGATGTAAGAAATTGCAGATTTAGGTGTCAGAGCTGGAAAGGACACTGGGTCTTTGACCATCCTTTCTTCTACTATCATCTATATTAACCTATCCATCTGTCATCCATCCATCCACCCATCGATCCACCCATCCATCCACTGCCTATCTAGCTAGCTAGCTGTCCACCTATCTATTTATTTGTCTATTGTTTAACAAACTTATTTTGGAATAATTTGGGACTACAGTAATAGGAATAATGTTCAATCCACAGAGTCCTCATATAGCCATTGTGCTGTGAATCTCCATCACTGTTACAGGGCAGGGAGAGGGGGAACTCAGAATCCCCAGCCTGCCTGGTCTAAATAGGTTCTGCCATTCACAGCATCAAGACAAAATATATAAACCCTTTAGTGGAAAGTGACTTTAATACAATTAATGTGCAATGCAGACAAGACAAAGAACATAGTTTCCAAATCAAGCACCCAGACAGGGTTCGCACAAGTCAAGGCCTTAAAGTCTACCACAGTCTAAAGCACCTTTCAGTGGGGTCCCATAGAAAAGGGTCAGAAAGAGCCAGGCAGGCCTGGGAGGAAAAGAACAAAATCAAAATCAGGATGAAAGCTGCCACGTTAACCTCCCCTGTTTCTCTCACCCGCATCTGTTCCAGCCAGTCCAGGACCAAAAAGCAAGTGCAGTTTCTTCACATGTCTCTCTGCTCCGTGTCTCCTTGCTGCTCTCCATCCTGCTTCTTTTCTTCTCCAGTCTCCTCCTCTGCTACTTCTCCTTCCTGCTCAGCTCCACCCTCTTTGAGTGGGGCAGGAAACCTGGAACCTCCCCTTTTCCTGGGGACCACCCTGTTATATCACCACACTCTATCAAAACCAAGAAGCCAACATGGGCATGGTGCTGTTAACCAACTCCAGACTTTCTTCAGACTTCACCATTTCTCCCCTACCCAACGTCCAATCTTCTGCCCCAGGCACCACATCACCCTCCTCTACTCTGCCCAGCTCCCTCCTTCTTCCCCTGTCCTTCATGACTCCATCAGTTTTAGGAAGTAGCAGCTGGGTGTTTTATAAACGTGCCCGAATTGGGCTTTGTTTGATGTGTCGTTCATGATCAGATTTGCGTTACTGTTTGAGGGGGAGAAGACCACAGAGGTGAGGCCCCTTCTGGTACAGCATTTAGGAAGTGCTGAAGGTGAGCTCTGCCAGGCTCTCCACTGGCTGCCATTTCCCTTCTTGTCCAGCCTGGATGCTGTGGAGGCAGGCAACTCCTCCAGCCCACGCGAGGGGAGGAATCACATTCCAGCCCCCAGGAAAGGAGTTCTCTACAGTTATATCTTTTGGTGCATTTTGTAAGGAATATTTGTCCCTTCTCCAGATTTCTTTATTCATCTGCTTTTGTTATGCCAGGGTGAAGCCAAGTCTGTTACTTTACGCTTTGGGGTCTCCGCGTAAAGTCCTTGTTGTCAGTAGCCCCAGCTCTGGCCAGTGAGTTCCCCTTGCGCCAGCTGCCCTGTCTCTTTGAGCTGGCTCTGTCCCTATGAGCTTTGGGTTTGCTGACGTTCTGCAATCGGATGTGAATCATGCTCGTTCCTCCTCCCACTGGGAGACCAGATGTCTCTCCTGAGGAGATTCAAATTTTCCCGGTGCCTTTCTTTATCCTGTTCATCAGAAGGTGGAATAATGCATGTGTTCACTCAGGAAGTATTTACTGAACAAGACTGCATCAGACTGCAGGCTGCCTTTAGACTAGAACAAATACTGCCTCTGCCTTCCAAAATATTGAACGAATACACATGCCCTGTGTGTGTATGCTATACCTTGTGTGCGTGCAAGTCTCTAAATCCCTGAATGTATTGGCTTAAGTGAGCTTCATTTGTAAATTATCATCCCACAGAAACTGTTTCCAAGACAGTTGGAAGTTCCACAGGGCAAGGGCAAGGCACTTCCTGAATGTTGCAAATACATGGTTGTTCCAGAAGAGTGTTTCCTAACTAAAGGTCTGGGTCACCAGACTCAATCTGACAAACCAGCCCCTATGCCATTCCTGAGCAGAGATGGGGGAGGAAGGCGCTGGTCTCAGATCAGCCATGATTCGGTATGCTCCTGATAAGTGGTGAGCACAGGAGCTGCCGGGCCTGGTTATACCCTGCATGCATGGTGCGTGTGCTTCGTCTGTGGGATCTGTGGGCTTTCTGTTCTCTGTGTGCCCTGCTGCCCAGGCAGCCATCAGGATGGGCTTCCTGGTAGTCCCAGTGGAGGGCTTCTCCTCGGTATCATATGTCAGGGGGTCCTCTTTGCTAGAGAAGGTTCAGCTTGGAAAATTGCTACAAGGAGCAACTTGGTGAGGATGGGGAGCAGTTTCATTGGAACGCCAGGTGGGGGCCAGTGCCTGAGAGGTAAACAGTCTTATAATAAAGCATGGAGTGAAAGATCTGAGGAGCTTTATGGAATGGGGTGTTTTGCAGGTCAGGCTTCTCTTTCCCACTGCCTTCTACCCCTCAAGCATCCAAAACTCATGAATAGCAACAATGATATTGGAAAAAAATGATAATGTCATTGTCACATATGGATGGTTGATTTTATACAAAACAATTCTAGAGGTTGCCAGAAAAAATAGGACATGTTGATCCAATACTATGGAACACTAGATGGTTATTAAACATAATGAGGGAGAAATCTAATTCCACCAGTGAAGATAACCCGCTGAAGATGCTCTGGCAGCGTGCAAGAATGTGCAGTTATTAGCCAGAGTCGTTCTCTGCAGGGTGGACGTAGGCGTGGATCTCTACATTGTAAGTTTCTTTATGTTTCAGGAGATTATGGGGGATATGGGATACTTGGGGGACTCACCAAAAACATTGTCCACCTCATGTAACCTAATGCTTCCTACCGACAATATCATTCAGGCAATGTTTCTTCGAAATAATGAAATAATTATGATTTCCATACACTCCAAATCTCTCGATATAGATGAGAATGTTTTACATGGATTATACTAAACCAAAGAGTTGAAAATACGTGCTGCATGAATGTTGGGTTAGATGTTCTTCCTGCTTCCCGCCATCTGTCCGTATCATGCTGGCATCAGAAATGAACATACTGGGGACTTGTCATAATGAATGTGGGCACCAGGAAGTGGTGGCTTTCGTGAGAATAAGTGCCGACCCCATCACTGTGTCTGGGAGATTTTAACCACTGGATCAACCAGTTACTTGTGGGACTTTGTTCTTGTCATGGGAATGCTGAAACAGACTATCACCAACTGAGCTGAGTAAAACAGGAAGTCCCTTCCTTGTTCTGAGGCCCAAAGTCCAAGGTTGGGTCTCTTGGAAGCTCCCCTCGTTTCTGGTTTCCCACAATCCTTGCTGGGCCTTGGCTGACATCACTCCAGCCTCTGCCTCCGTCTTTACATGGTGTTCCCCACGTGTCCTGTCCACATGTGGTCACTTTCTTCTGAGGACACTCGTCATGCCAGGTTAGGGGCACCACAAATCTAGTATTAGACCAGGGTCTAGATACCAGGTTGTTTTCACTTCACAAATGAGTTCTGCAAGGACCCATTTCCAAGTAAGTTCCCATTCTGATGCACGGTGGAGAGGAGGTAGGATTTCAGTGTATCTTTCTTGCTGGTAACAGACTCTTAAGAGATATAGATGCCTGAAGAGATATAGATGCTGTGGAACACAATTGTTTTGGAACCAGGACTAAGATAAAGTATTAGAAGAAAGTGTTAAAAGAAGGAAGCGCTGAGATGCTCCAGTGGTTCTGCTGCAGATGAGGGGCCTTTGGGTGACACCCCAAAGGCAGCTCTTTGTTCAATGCAAACCCATTAAATGAAATACAGTTCATATTTGCAAAATGGGCATTTCATTAAGGCTATTTTTCTCTCCAAAATGGCATTCTCCACCCTATGAAAGATAGCTGCTTTTTTATTCAGAGAGCTCCCCATTGGACTTAAACCAAAATTCCGTTCATCATGGCTAGGGATTCAGAAACATCCACATTTAAGGTCCTCCTTCCCAGTCAGCATGGGCATGGGAAAAGTCAGCGTTTCCTCAAAACAAAGAGCTGCTTTTACACGAGCTGACCATATGCTTTCCATCAACCTTCCTGATCCACGAGAATGTCATTGCAAACGCCCATGTTTTCCCTCCTCTGAAATCTCTATTTATAGCTCTGTCTGTTGGCATGCACGTGAGAAATCAGCACTGCCATTAGCAGCAGATGGATGGAGGCTCAGCCACATTCCCCTTCTCACAGGCTCTGTCTGCCGGCCATGTGGAATCACACTCCCTTGCTTGCTAATCCTCCTGTGATGCGAGACTCGGCACCCCCCCTCAGTTCCAGGAATTATATGCATGCCAACTGTACCACTCCCTTGTCGTCACAGCTTGACTTGCTGAGCTCTGATTCTGAACTATATTTAGAGACTAGGACAATGAACAGTGTGAAGGGGAAGGGCTGCCGTCAGCGAGGAAGACCACACAGCATGTCAGGTCAGCCCCACTCTCAAGCTAGGACATCTTTTGTGGGAATTTTAGGCTTTTGTGCAGAAGCGGATTTTTTCATCATTTTTACATCTATGTACTTCTTTCTCTTCTTTGCCTACCTGGTTAGCCAACAATAAAAGCATGTTCTTTTAAAATCTTTTTATAGTTTATTACTACTTTATTAGTTAACTCTGTGATATAATCTGCAAGACTCTCCCCCAAATGATAACTCAATACAGTGGAAGCATTTTGTTTCAGTCACCTAATGATATAAGTTGTGAGTTCTTGACCAGGGAGACTTCCTTCCCTGCAGTGATTCATGGACCTAGGTTTTACCACTTTGTGGACCAGCCTTCGTGTAGGTCTCAGTATCACCATCACCACCATCTCACCACTATCGTCAGCACCATGTCATCATCTTCACTACTGTCATCAACATCACTACTTCACTACTGTTATCAACATCATATCATCATTGCCGCCACCACCACTGTCATCATTACCGCCACCACCACCATCACCGCCACCACCACCATCACCACCACCATCATCATCACCACCACCGCCATCATCATCACCACCATCACCACTGTCATCACGACCCCGACCTACCACCACCATCATCATCACCATCACCACCACCACCATCACCACCACCACCACCATTACTGCCATCACCATCACCACTGTCATCACAACCACCATCATCATCACCATCACCACCACCACCATCACCACCACCAACACCACTACCACCATTACCGCCACCACCACCACCACCACCATTACCGCCACCACCATCACCATAATCATCACCATCATCACTGCTATCAACATCATATCACCACCACAACCATCACCATTACCACCATCATCACCACCATCACCACCCCCATCATCATCACCATCATCACTGCTTTTAATATATCATCATCACCACCACCATCAACAGCAGCAGCATCTAGCAGGTAGAAGGGATTTTAAAGGTATAGAGAACACATGTTTATTAAAAACCTTCAACATAGACTAAACATACTTTTTATCACTCATTTATCTTGTTACTGGGAACTCATCACATGGGGAATCTCTGCAAGGAAAGCCAGTCTAGCTGTGAGCTTAGGCAAAGAGAGAAATGGGACTTTGGGGGAACAGTGAACAGAATATACTGTGCTGGACTTTTAAATCTGCGTGACTTAACATTTGATTATTTTTTTCCTAACATCGGGTTCAAGTGAAGATATCTCAGTTTACTTTTCCTGTAGTAACCACAACTATTAGTCACAGCAAGCAGACTATTAGGACTTCCTGTTACTTGAGAGTGACTGATGCTAAGCATTTACTATAGTAAGTTTCCTTTGTTGCAAGATGCAGGCTTTTTCCAAGAGAAGTGAAAAACCATCACACTAGGAGATAGTAAACCACCTTCATGGACCACATCTAACCCGTGCATATGTTTAAAGTTTTATTGGAATACAGACATGCTCATTCATATAGTGCCTGTTGCTGCTTTTACTCTTTACTAGCAGAGTTGAATTTTGCAACGTAGGTAATATGGTCTGACTTTGGAGATACTTGCAATCCACTTCTTTGTAGGAAAAGCAGGTTGATCCCTGTTCTACACCGTGGATCTTCCAACAGTTTCCTTAAGAACCTAGAGGTGCTTTGTGTCCACCATGGGGGAGCTGGGAGATAAAACTGGTGGGATGATAGAGCCTCATGACCTTTTGCAAGGACAGCCGCATCTCGACCTCATCTCTCTTTGGAGTGCTATTTCAGTGCCCATTTGGATAAATAGAAGCTTGAAATTGATTACACAAAACATAATGTGGGATGCAAAGAAAATGCATCCTGATCTTCCTCCCTGGAGGCATGAAAAAGCTCAAAAAGTGGCCTTTACCTAAATGATATAGACTTATCTGAAGAAAAGAATCTCCTGGTGTGAGTCACAGCCTCCCTCATTCACTCACCAGCATCCAGTGACTGCTTTGCACGTGTTCCAAGTGCAGAGGACAAGCGAGCGCTCATCACAAACGAGCTTTGCATTCTCAGGGAGCCTAGTGCCTGATGGAGGGAAAGCAGACAATAAGCAAATGGACACAGCATGGGCGTTTTCTATCATCTCAGCTGGAGGAGATAAGGCAAGGCCATGTGCAGTGAACAATCGAGTCCTCTTTTACTCAGTAAATTTGGGGAATGTCTTCCTGAGGAAGTGTACTTTGAAAAGGATGTAAGTACCGTTGAGATCTGGGGAGTGTTTGGGAAAGTTGTACCGAAAGAATTTGCAAGTGGAGCTTTGCAAACGTTAAGGTGACTTTCTAAGCACCCATCAGTGCCACCTGCCAGCATGGCTCACCGTCTGTTTCCCGTTCTGTGTCCATGATGGGGTCTTTTATGTGTATCTGGGGGTCCCGCCTGGCTTTCCTATCCACCTGAAAAATACCTCCTTGTTGTCACGCAAAGCTCAGCGATAGCACAGCGACCTTGGTGATGCCGTGCTCTGCCCTGGGCAGGCTTCCCACTCACTCTTTCCCCGCACTGAATCTTGAACACTGTCATGCCCAGTGCCGAATGTGTGTGTTTACATGAATGTGTGTGTTACAAGACTAGTTTGGGCCACCTGTCCATCTTATCTTTAGTCACCCAGCAAGTGACCTACTTGCCACTGACAATGGTCATTGAATATCACTAGGTATCACCCTAGAAAAATAAAATGATAGCAACAAAGCCATTGATTACATCGGTGGCATTTACTGAATGTTTGCTGCAAACACTTTCAAAAACAACACACAGAAACCCATTCAATATGCACAATAACCATATGAGTAAGGGACTATTATTATTTACAGAGGATGATGCTGAAAAACAGAAAAGGAGAGTAATGTGTCCAAAGTCCCATAATAATCATAATACACAAGCACACTAATTGGTGTTTATTATGCTTACCACTAAACATTTAATGTGGATTGTTTTATTTAATCCTCACACAACCCTCAGGGACAAGTCCTGTTGTGATACTCGTTTCATAAGGGGGTGGAATCAGGATGCAGAAAGGTTCAATAACTTTCCCAAGATCATATGGCTTGTCTGTAGCACAGCTGGGGTTCAAATTCATAGGCACTTGGCTCCAGAATCTTTGTTTTCACTCCCACAATTGAATCTGGTGTGTTGGCATCAGAAAGGGGAAAGCCCGCACCAGTGTATTATAAAGCTAGTGGCTCAAGGTAAACATTCAGCAGAATCCACCAACGCTGTGTCCTTGGAGCTGCATTGTGTGCCCGATGCGGCCGCATCTTGCTTCTCTTGATGAAGAATTCTCCGCCTGGAACACTGTGTTTACTCCTGCTGTTGTCCTCCCATTAAATGAGGAACGAGCACAGCCATCCACAAAAGCAGAGTTATAGGGTGAGAACACAACACAGAGAATGCAAGAGGATTATTTATAGTACAGAGTCCCAGGCGGAAAAGACAGTGCATGAGAAGCTTAATCATTTCCCAAGGAATCAGAACCATGGACAGTGGTAATAAAGAGCTTCCAGAGGGTCAGGGCTGCAATCCAATTAAAATGACTTCTACACACTTAACACATGCGGCACTGAGCTTGAAACCAATGGCATGTTCTAGCCAGAAAGGAAAACAACAATAACAACTCCTGATGTTTCATGCCCCTGTCCCCTTAAGCAGTGAGGCAGCTGGCCACACAACTCGAATCATTTCAAGTTCCATGATAATGAGTGTGTGGCCTCATTACTCTGGTTGGCATCTCTTGATAAAACAGAAAACACTCAGCAATCAGTCCGCCTGAACTCTTTAAAAGTGCCCATGCCAAGCATCACGTAAAGGTGGGAGGGGCTAGGGCACTAGTTTGTATAACTCCATCAAGCCCCATTCAACTGCTTCCCCAATTACTTTTCCCTTCATTAAATAGATGCCTTCATGCTTAAGTCAGATTCTTTTGGTTACAGTAGACAAAATGCTAAACACAAACAGCAGCAAGGAAGATTCCAAGGACTGAGTCATGCTGTGGAAACTGAAGGTTTGCTGGCTGGGTCTCACTTTGGACTTGCCTGCAACGTGGGTGCTGTTGTGAAGCTGTTTCTTCAGTGCTCACAATGGCTTTCAGTCTCATTGGTTTTCTTCTCAAGATTATCCATATACAGTCAGTGGGCACCCCTAGCTGACACCCCACTGTAGTTTCTTGGACTGTTGCAACAAGTCACCACGAGCTGGTGGCTTAAAACAAGAGAAATATATTTTGTCACATTCTAGTATGCAAAAACCTGAAATCAAGGTGTTATACGGTGGCGTCCTTCTGGAGGGACCAGAGAAGAATCCCTTTATGCTTCTCTCCTGACTTCTGGTGCTGCCAATGCCCTTGTTTTTTTCTTGGCTTTCAGCCACATCACTCTGATCTCCACCTCCATTTTCACATGGCTTCTCTCTGTTCCTCAAATCTCCTTCTCTTTCTCTTATCAAGAAAATAGTCAAGGTTTAGGAGTCATCCTAACTCCTAGGATCATCTTACCTTAATTACATTTTCAAAGATGTTTTGCAAAGAAGGTCACATGCAAAGAAGGTACTGGGATTAGGATTTGATATATCCATTTAGGGCAAAAGTCAGCCTATTGTGCATATGAATATATCAACCCCAATATGAGTGAAGCAAACCTCAGAAATCCTAAGCTAATTAGCTCTGACCACCAGCTTAAGGAATAGATCTACTTCTGTGCTAACCTTTGCAGCTAGAAGGATTCTGTTCTCATGTTGGCTGTCCTCCAGCCTTAGATAAAGATCACACCAGTTTGAAGAGCACAGAGGCCAAAGCCAAACATCTCGACAAATACTCAGCAAAGAAGACAGGCAGTCACTGTGAATGAATTGACTAAAACAATAACTGAACCAAGAGAAAGTGAACTGGGAAGAAGCTGTCACATAAAGGTGTAACATACTTGCTGCAAAGTTCAAGTTGGTGAGAGATGCTGGCATCATTTTCAGGCCATTAAAAGATCCAAGAGTGATACATTGGATTGAGTGGATGTCTATATGGAAAGTGAACACTTATAGCTCATTTGAATCTTTTAATGAATTAATGGCATCTTGTAGATATTCATAAAGGACTTTATTGAATAAAGGACCAAACACGAATAGAAAATTATCAGGAAAGATGAATGACTAAGTGGATGGACATTTGTCTCTCCATTTCCTTGCAAGTTCCCCATTTTAAAAAATCATGCTTGAAATTTTGCTTTTATATTAAAGTTAGGATCGTCGATGCCATGGTGGGCTTAGAGCTTGGGACACACTTCTGGGCACAGCGAGAGTGTAGACTTCGGTCTTTGTTGTTTCAGTTCTGCCTTTACTCTGCCAAGTTGGGCAACACAGTGGACCCTCAGAAGAGGCTAGTTAATGCATTTCGTTAGCTAATGGTCCTTTTTCTTGCGATTCTTTTTCATCCTTCCACTCTTTAGGAAACACTATTTAACTGCATGTGCCATCCTTGTTCAGAGCTTCTTTGACCAAAATGTATTCTTCAGGATGCTTTGCCAGTCTATTGTTTACCTGTGTGCATTGAGCACCTACTGTGTCTCAAGCAGTGTCATGCAATTGGGAATTTGTTGGTGCACTAGCGAGGGCTCTGCCTTGCTTTCCTCAAGGCCCTGCCGCTTACATTCTAGTAAGAAGAGACCTAGGATAGCTTCAAACAAATGAAATGAGTAAGCATGAAATCACTGGGTAGAGAGGTGCTTTGAGATGGAACCAGAGCTGAGCTGAATTCCGGTAGCTGTGTTTGCGAGGCTGCTGTGATGTGGTTGGGGAGGAGACGACACCCTCAGAAGACAATGAGACCCTGGTGACAAGAAAAGTGTCTGGTCATTGTTTTATGCAACCCCTGGCAGGGACTCCATGCTGCCTGCTACTCCGTGGGAATTCTTTCCTATGATCCATCTCACGAATGCCATGGAAAAGGGAGATATGGGGAAATAAAAAAAAAAAAACAAAAAACAAAAACAAATAGAGCCTTGCAAAGGAAGCAACCTGCACGTAAGAAGGAGGTAAGTCACATACACGGCTGACAGGGCTGCTCGAGGGAGCGAGTCAGACAAAGGCATTTTGGGTCCGTGAAATGACTCATTCCTTCTTTTCTAGAGCTTTTTGTAGCCTGTCTTCAGCAGTCAGAGAAGAAAAAGCCTCTCCTGCCTTCTTGAAATTCTTGGCTATTTTTCTGGTTTGGGTGAGATGGAGTTTTTTCCAGGGCTGTGGCCTTCATCTTTTCTGGCAGGAGGCTCAGAAATGAGTGATGATGCGAATAAACGACGGACCTTCTGTGGCTCTGACAGCACCTTCTAGAGAACCCGGCATCTCACCTTCCACCCACTTTTCTTCTGCTCACGGAGATGCTCTGTTCCTTGCAGTTAGGATATCTTTACTCCCAGTGATTTGTGAGAAGGCTTCTCTTATTCCCAAAGTAGCCACAGGCAGCTGCTCTAAGATAACAGTGAACCAAATGGTTTTGTTTGGTAAGTTTTGTGACATTTCTGGAGGTGGCTGAGAAATGGAGGTGATTGTAGGACCAAGCAGACGAGGAAGGCTATTTCGCTCCTTCTGCTGGTGCTGAGTCCCTGGGAGTAAAGGTCACATTAATTACTTTAAAACTTCAGTAAACACTCATGTATAAAATGGCCATGCATGACTCCAGGGACCAGACCTTGTCTCCTAAGAAATCACGTTCTGTTGGGCGGTGGTGGGGACACAATCTCAGTTACATAAGTCCTCATCGACATCGTCAGTAGTTCTTGGAAAATGCAAAGTTGATCAAAACGGCCGCCAAGGGAAATAAGCGTCTGAAAAAATGGTGTTCTGTCCAGTGTGAGTTGGCATTGTTCTTTTTCTCATCAGTGTCATAGCGAAATGAGATCAGAGAGACAACGTTATTCTGAGGACTTGCTAAAATGCGGAATACAGAGGGCTGAGTTAACTGAAATTAGGAAGATGCCCCCACCCGACAGAGATTTTCTTCACCTCTCTAAGCCAGAGTTTGAGACATTGTAGGTGCTTGCTATCGACAATAAACAAATGCATTCATTGGGGATCTGCAGTAGCCCAATATCATTTATAAAATAGACTAGAAACTGAGATTCCTTTTCTTTTTTCTAATATTCCAGGTAGCACTCTGCAAGAACTTTCAGGAAACTTTCTCTGTTGTTTCCCCTTCTTGCTTGAATGGTCCCTAACTTCTTTCTGACTATACCAATCTCATCACAGTGTTCAAAACTGTGTGATTTTCAAAAAAAAATGCAGAGCAATCTGCCTTATCAGTATCTCTTCCAATTAATGTAATCTTGTTTCTGTTATTTCCACCATATTTTTCAATCCAGCCAGCCTCATTACATTTGCAAGTGCATTAAATTAGGGCCTCTATAGAAGGAGAATGATGATTATCAGCTAATTTAATTATGTTTCTACATTTGCAGCATTTAATGATGTCTGCTATTGTTGTTGGGGATTCTTACATGGGCGCTAGGTAGAAATTAGCATTGATCCCATGTAAAGTTTATGTTATCAGATAAAACTTGACAGCTTGTTGAGGTGCTTGTTCAGTAATTTTTGAATCTAATCAAAATTGATTTATGTGCGATCAAATTACAGGAATAAAGAGACAGTTTCACATAATTTAGTTGCTGGTTATAGTGTAGCCTGCCTCTGAAGTCACACCCACGTACGTCTCTAGTTTTATGCGATGCTTCATTAAGGTCTGAGGTTCTGTGGGTTTCTTCTTCTTTTTATTTTCAGATTGCACAGTGGCTTGGTGGTCCTCATCTCCTTTTTTAGATCCCATTGAACAGCTATTCCCCCCAGGGTCTTGTGTCCAGTTTAGGAACGAGCGATCTAGATCACGCAGGAGGGAAGGGCCCTGGGGAAGCAGTGGGTGTTCAGGATCTGGGTGCTGATTCATCATCCTCCTGCCTCCCCATCCTCCCCCATCCTTCAGGATTCGCCACCAAGGCAAAAGTAAGCACACCAACCCAGTGGGAATTAAACCCAGAATTCAGCGTATTGCTCATGAAGCTGCATTGGAAGGTGATCTTTCTCCATTCGTTTGGCAGACACTCATTTCATGGTTATTGTGTGCCAGATGTGAAGGTCTTTACACACAAAAATTCACTTCATCATCATAATAATTTAAACAAATTAATATCACCCCCCTTATCTCCATTTTGAAGTGAAGAAATGAAGGCACAGAAAGCTGGAATAGTTCGCCTGATGCTTCTCGGCTGGCTGGCGAGAGTGCCAGGACTCTGGTGCAGGTGACCCGGCTCGTAGCGTCTCCTCCAGCTGCAGTCTCGGCTCTCCGTCCCCCGCCCCCTTCACTCCTAGGACCCCATCTGGGGTGTGGAGCTGGCTGAGCTGGAAGGAGGATGCTGAATGCCTCTCACCACAGGGGATGCGAGCCAATGAGAGGGAACTTGAGTCTGGCCTCTAGAAGTGTGCCCGGGCCCTGCCTGAGGTGTGCTCACTTTCCCAGGTGTCGTACCTGTCCTGGGTGAGCTTAGGGAGCAGAGAGCAAAAGAAAAATGTGTATTTTTTGGAGGTAGCAAGCAGTAGAAAGAGAGCAGAGGGGGAGGGGAGGACAGAGGAGAAGGCCAGGACAAGGGAGAGGCTCCCTGGGGGAAAAGTCACCCTAACCCCCATCAGTTAGATTGGGGTTCGGGGGAGGAAGAAGGCTGGAAAGCTTCTTCCCTGAACACTGAGCATGTGGAGCATTGGAGTGAGCCCCTAGTTTGTGGCTCAACAGGGATGTAGGCAAGAATGGGAAGGCAAGCGGTAACCCCTAGACTGAGTCGAGAACTCAGGACACTCCAGATGAGGTCACGACCCCTAAAAGTCAGCGTCGTCTTCTCTAACAAGGGCTCGGCCGTGAGAAGGGCTGGCTGCACTTGCGGCTGCTGGGACTGTGCCATTGGTGGAGGACGAGCGGAGACCCCAGCCGCGAGAGGGCAGGGTGGTGTTTGAATAGAATAGACCGTGCCTCCGTGGGCAAGGAGGGCATTCAGGAGACACTCAGACCTTCTCTGGTGCACACACCTGCTCCCTAAAGTTGGCATCTTCAGCTCTTTTCTGTTCGGGGCCCACCTAACCATCACCACCCTGATAACGGCCATGGGCACCTGAGGGGTGCTGCGATGGGCAGCCCCCGAGCGCCATGCATGGTCAGTGTGTGCGAGCCTGAGCCGGCCCCCTTCTGGTTCACCAAGAATCCCTCCCCATGTGTGAGACGTGCTTCTGGATATTGGATGAGGGTCCCATCCTGCCTGTGTCCAGCTGGCCTCAGCTCACCCTTCTCTCGGCAGGACTGTCTCTGAAGAACTGTACTCAGCTGTAGCTGAAGAATATTTTGCATCTTGTTCAAACTGGCAGTGTTGCTGAAGGGTTGGTTGATTGCAAGCCTGGAGTCTGCTGAGACTGGGTTGGGCTCCCAGGGAGGAAAGGTGGTACCTGAGCAAGCATCTGCTGCAGCTTTAGGCTTGAGTGTTTTGCAACTTAAAGTTTTATTTTATTTTTGGGTAGAAGAGCTGGGTGCAGGCCAGAGGTGTGGGGAGAGGACTCCCCAGAGACAGAGCGGGGAGCAGAACAGGTGGATCTACTGAAACACACTGCTGAGGGAGCAGCGGGCGGCAGGAGAGGTCTGCTGCGCCCTGTGGGTCAGTTCCCCAGCTGGGATTGAACTCGGGCTACACGGTGTTACTGTTGAGACTTAGCCCCTCGACTCTTATTTTTTTCAATGACCTGTGTAATTTTTCAGATTTAGATGAAAAATAAGAGTCATTACCAGCCCCCCACCCATCCCAAGTGCTCCGTTCGCATCCACCATGTTTGTTTTCATTGCGCCCCATCCAGCTCCCTGCATCTGCCCAGCTTATTTTGCTTCCAGTGCCTTTCAGGGTGTGTCCCCAACACTGAGACCCTTCACCCTTGAACACTTCAGGATGCACCTCTTTAATGAGAATTTATTGTCTTTTTTTGGTAAAATATTTATATAGAAATGCATACATTTTAAGTGCTCCATCTCAAGAGGTTTGACAGCCAAATACACAAAGTGTAACACAAACCTCTGTGAAGACATAGAATTTTCACTCCAAAAAGTTTAGATTTGATTTTTATGTGTCTAAAAATTTGCATATTTAACCTATGAGTCCCTGGACCATTTACGTTAAATGGGGAACACGTGTATAATTTCTATTGACTGGTATAGGTGACATCAGATGTGACAAAACTCACAATTAGAGACCCAGGGAAGAGCTGAACTGCTCCTGGTCCCGTCCCGTTAGAACTGTCTTCAGACGGAGCATGAGAACAGAAATGTGCAAGACCCCTCTGATGCCATGTCCCAGATGGACAGGAAACAACGCAGTTTCTCCTCTCACTAACAATGTCCAGTGACTTTTTGCTCTGAAAGTACCAACGGCTACAATTTTCCAAAGTCAGCCCTGATTTACATTTTATTTTTTAAGTATTCGTTAATGTCACAAATACTTAAGTTGGGATCAGCTGTCTTGGTTTTAAAAAAAAAAAAATAGACTCTGCTTTCGTCTTTTGACCCCGAAACATGTAGATGAGAATCAACATTAATTGGCAGGCTGGATGCGGGTGGGGACAAGGGTTGTCCAGCTGCAGTATCCTTGGAAAGAGTCTTGAGAGACTAAGGATGGCGACTGATTTTAATTAACAGCAGGTGGGTCTTCTGGTCAACCATTTGACATTTCAGTGCTCATACACTTGCCTTTGCCTTTGAACCACATTTACTTCTACTTAATTAGTCCTTCTGAAATAGCCTTGCTATTAGCAACAGCCTTCCCATTTAAGATCCTTTTAGCTAGAACTTTCATTTTTTTATTTTTCATTCTTCTCATTTTAGTGCTGGCTTAATGTTATAAAGGGCTTGGGCTAACTCATTTTAATGACCTCTGCTACATAAATGCTAATTTTACATTTGGCCTTATTTCAGTAGTTTTTTTTTTTTTAAGACCATTGCTTTCAGAAGGACAAAAATGGAAAGATTAAACCCCTTAGTGTCATCTGCCTGAAAAATCCTGTGGTTTCTTCTGACAGGAAGAGGGTTTTCAAATCCCCCCTTGGTCTGAGCTCCTGTGCTTGACATCTCATTATTGAACTCAGCTGCTTCATCTTCACCTTCACCCAGTTAATTAAGTAACTCATTGAATGTATTATTCAGTTTTGATTCCCCTGCCCATGACAGAGAGAGATGGAGCCTGATTCTTCATCCTTGCCCTCCTGCCACTTTCTCTTACCTCTTCCTTCCTCACATCCAGCAGCAGAAAAGGAGAGATGAACCGGCATGGAAATGTGCCGGGAGAAGGGAGCGAAGATGTTGTTTGTGTCCTGGAGTGTTTGTTTCCTCAATGAAACACTGCTAGAAACAAGATGAGTTTGTTGGTGATGGTGATGACGATACGTCTTGATGACGATGCCATCACAATATGCAAAGCATTGTCTTAGGTCTTAGGCTCATGTCTTTCTTACCTGGTCTTATTTAATACTCATTACAGTCCTTTGAGGGACACCAATAAGAACCTCCCTGCACAGATAAGAAAGCTAAGATGACATCAAGTTAACTCGTGCATTCAAATCTCACTGCCAGTTGGCATTAGAAACTTGACTTGAACTGCCAACGAGGTGATGCTTAATCCAATACCGAGGACAGCTCTCCTAGGTGTCTGTGGATTTATCGACAAGTGTCTATCCCTAAAATCAGTGTGTTGAGATTTATGATGACTAGAACACTTGGAGGTGGCCCAAGTGGTAGGCCACCTGGCTCTCTTGGCCTGTCGATGACAGGGGAGTGATGCTCCTTAGGATAGTGGTCCTCAACCAGGGGTCACTTGACCCCCCAGGACATCTGGTCAAACAAGGACGTTCTAGGAACCTTCATGTGTGTGCATTAAACTCAATAAAGTGTGTTTAAATACACTCTGTCGAAGAGCTATCCATTGGGGAGGGGCCAAGGGGCTCTGCGTGGGGACTTAGCTAATTGGTTGTTGACCCAACTGGAAATAAACAAGGAAGACATTTAACGTGGTTAAAAGTAGAGGAAGGGGATAGGGGAGGATGGTATGAGGGAGTTAGAAAGAAAGAATATGGAAAAGCAGAGAGAAATGTAGAAGGTCAAAGTCAGAGTAATTGAAACAGACTTTGGTAACAGTGGACCTGAGAAAGAATTTAAGGTTAAGGGGTAGCTAAACAGGAAGATAAGGAAAAGTAAAGGGACAATAGAACAAAACCAAAAAAGCATGTGCCTTGCAAAAGTAGAGGTGGGGTCCACTCGTAGCCCTGTCAAGCCAGTAGCTACTCAATGGGTTGTGTTTAATTATTTGTGTTGCATTTAATCAAGTTCATGCATACCTAAGAGAAGGAAACAACCTTACGATGAAGGATAAGTAGTAGGCTTAGTTCTTTTTACTCAAAACATATTTGGGCTTGGGAGACCCCACGGAAAGCGTAAGCTATAAAAGGAGATGGGGGTAAAGCAAGCTCTGATATCATCTTTCTGGCCCTCTGATCCAGTCTTTCTCTGGTCCTTACTGGATAAATATTAGTGCCAGGTGCTGACCCAAGGTGCAGACCCGGCATGGAAATAAACAAGTGCAGGTCTGGCCTGCACGTAGCAGAGTCTCGGAGGTGTGGAGACAGAACAACCAACAGGAGGACCAGTGTTCACCAGCAAATCGTGGTAACTGCAGCGAAGGAGGGCAGAACAGAGGGTGAAGCTCTTGGAACAGACATGAGGATGGGAAGCGGGGCCGGGCTGGTTGTCTCAGTAGAAGCTTTGTAGAGGGGAAGACAAGGGAAGCAAAACAAACACCTCCAGGGTGTGCTCTTGTAGGGTCAGAGAAAAGTTGTCAGGCTTTTCCGCCCTCCCGCCATCGGTGTGATGATGGACACCTGCGGTCCTGCACGCGTGCCTGAGTGGGCATGTGCAGGTGGTGCGCCTGGGCTGAGGCACGAGGTTTCTAAGGCTCGCGTCACGGGGACACCGCGGGGCGCAGGAGGAGGAGCCGAAATGCCGCGGTGGAGGTCGGTGGGCGGTAGGAAGCGGCTGAGACAAGGAAACTGCGTGGACCCGCGATGACCCTGCCCGCTCTGGGGTGGCTGCAAGACAGAGCTCCTGCAGGTGGGGAGCTGGGGGGTCTTGGTGGCTAGAGGGGAGTGAGCAGGAGTAGGCAGGGACGGTCCTAGAAAAGGGGTCTGCCTAATGGGGCTTCTGGGGAGCTGGGTGTAGCGGCAGGAAACGGGTGTCACAGGAGGCAGGTTCAGGATGGTTCTGGGCAGACGGGTCAAGGAAGGAGAGTCTCGGAGCCCTCGGTGGCTTTTCATTCTTTATTTAGTAGAGGTGGCCAGGTCCATGGCAGGCAGGGGTGCCGGGGGACCGGGAGGCTGGCAGGCCGCTAGCCCCCAGCGCATCTCACCCTCTCGGCTGCTTCTTCTCTCTGCTGCTGCTGCTGCTACTCCTTCGTCCTGTCGGTTCTCTCGATTCTGTCGGTCGGGCGGTCGGTCCTCGCAGTTCTGGCGTCCTCATGACGCCGCCCATTTATGCCCATGTCCCACTCAGGTGCGCCCACTTGCACATGCCCACCCTGGAGTGCTCGCAGCACCGCAGGTGTCCATCATCAGCGGTGGGAGGGTGGAAAGACATGATCAACCTTTACACTGGGTTTCATCGTCCAGGACACAGGAAGCCACAGGGTTTCCGTAGAGACGCTGCAAATTAATGAATGTTTCATGACGTGTAACTTGGTTGAGTTTTGTATCTGTTACTTGTTACCATCGCGCCACCAGCAACATGGCTCCTCCCAGCCCTGGTCACCAGAGGTCCGCGGAGATGGCTGCAGGTGGCGGCTGTAACCCCTGGGGTGGGCGTGGCGTGGAGTCAGCTCTCACTGGGTCCCTGCCGAAAGCTGAATCAGGGACACTGAGACCGGTCACCAGAAGTCTGTTCGAAGGGAGATGGAATCGACCTTGGTCGTGCTGGAGGGACACGAGCAGCCTGACCAGTAGCAGGGGAGTGACACTTCAGCGCCTCAGCCTCTGGGGTCCTGGTTCATGTCCAGCTGCAGGATGGAGGCTATCAGGGGAGAGAGGGAGGGAGAGGCGCGTGGCGGGGCGCGGGGACTGTGGTGGAGGAGGCGAGGCCCTATTCCTCGGGTCATAGACAGCGTGGCAAACCATTGTGAGCTTGAGAAAAGACAAAAGTGCACGTGGGACCTTAAAAAAATAGGGCAGTGGGCCTCCCTGGGGGTGCAGCGGGTTGGGCGCCGCCCTGTGAAGCATCCGCTGCACAGCAGCACGAGTTCGATCCCGGCCAGGGAGGGACCCACAGGGTGCGGCAGACCTCTCTTGCCTCCCGCTGCCCCCTCAGCAGTGTGTTTCAGTCCATCTGCCTGTTCTGCTCCCCGCTCCGTCTCTGGTGACTCCTCTCACTGCCCTGGACTCTGGCCTGTCCCCCAGCTCTTGTGTGTATAAGTAAATAAATCTTTAAAAAAAAAAAATAGGGCAGAGGAAGAGGGAGGGAAAGGAAGAGGAGCAGGTGAGAAGAGAGCAAGGGAAGGCGAGGGGTGGGGGGGACAAGGGGGAGGGGCAGCACAGAAGGGGAGGGGAGCCGATCTCTGGTCTGCCCAGCCGGGTCGCTGCCCTGTGCCGCGCAGGGCTGCAGGAGGGCGAGCTCGCCCTGGGCCCTGCTCTGCCATGAAGAGCACAAGGGCCCTTTTCCTCGGTGGAAGGGGCGTCCCCATGTTCTCCAGTGTCTGCCTTGACAGCTTACCTGGCTGAGGAGGCACCGGCCCTTGGAGACACTCACCAGCCCGTGAGGCTGACTTCAAAGCCGGGCTCTGAGCTCAGCCTCTTCCGCAAGTCTCCTTCAAGCAACAGCTGCCCCCACCCACTCACTGAGGAGCTGAGGGAGACCCCGGGTGGGGTCGGACCAGCAGGTCCCTCCGTGGTTCACCTGCCGCTGCTGTGCCTTCCTCCCTCCCTCCCTTCCTCCCTCCCTCCCTTCCTTCCTCCCTTCCACCTTCCCTCCCTTCCTCGGTCCCTCCTTCCCATTTATTTATGCACACAAGAGTGGGGTACAAGTCAGAGGTAGGGGGGTGAGAAGAATCACCAGAGACAGAGTGGGAAGCAGAGCAGGCAGATCCACTGAAATACGCTGCTGAGGGGAGCAGCGGGGAGGCAGGAGAGGTCTGCTGTGCCATGTGGGTCCCCTCCCTGGCTGGGATCGAACTCGTGCTGCAGTACCTGCAGGCGCTTCATAGTGTGGTGCTTAACTCCTTGTGCCACCGGGGAGGCCCCTTCACCCTGGCTTCTCTAACATGGTGCCTCAGTCTCGGGAAAGCACTTTCAAAGGGGATGACGCACCTGTCCTGACGAAGCTGAGTGGTGGGGTGGTGAAGACAACAGCTTTTGAGTAGAACCAGCCAGTGTCCAGCCCCAGGCCCAAGGTTTGCTTGTGACCTTGGGCCAGAGACCTGACCTTCCTGAATCTGCTTCCTTAAAACCGGGACCAGCACGCGCCTGCCCCTTGGGTCACGTGAGGCTCCCTGTGGTTGGTGTGATGCTTGTGCCCGCGGCATCACCTACAGGCAAGCCTCCGCAGGTGGTCTTTGAGGTTCTTCTTGTTGGCCGCCCAGGAGCTGATAAGGGAGAGATGAGGCACCGTGAAAGGCTCCAGAGCCCCAAGCCTGGGGGAAGGGTCCCGAGCAGAGGGCGGGGGAGGGCTGGGCCCAGAGGAGCAGCTGGCTCTGGTGGGAGCGGAGGAGGGAGACCACGTGGCCGCGGGCAGTTGGGCAGCCCAGGGAGGGCGGCGGGGTGGAGGCACAGGCAGCCACGTCCTAGAAGGCGAGCGTGTTTGGGCGCCCAGCGGAGGTGTCTAGGCCGGGCTGTGAGGAAGGCGAGTGTAGCCAGGGGGCGGGCGGATCAGGGCGTGTTTATCCTCCGATAAACCCCAGAAGTTTCATGCTCTTGTCGATTCAGAATCACCTTCGGGCAGTTTGGTACCGAAAGGAGAGCTCACTTGGCTGCACCCGTGTTTCGCCGGCACACGTCCAGGCACTGCCCCAGCGAGCGCTCGTGGGAGGGCAGCGCGCAGGCTCGGACGAGAAGGCCGCGGGGTGGTGACCGGCCCTCGGGTCTGAGCCCAGAGATCGGCCCAACCGGAGGTTTGGGCGCAGTCGGAGGAGAAAGAGGGAGAGAAAGAGAAAAAGAGCGCCAGGCCTAGTTTCTGACCCGCAGGGACCTTTATTCTTCATGCACTCGGGTGAGGTTCTCAGCGGGTGGGGAAGTCGTGCCCAGGGGACAGGCCACGGGTTTTTATAGGCGGGTGCTTTGGAGTGGAAACTTTTGAAGTTCCTTCTGGTGGGAAGAAGCTGTCCTTGGGGGCGATCCATATCGAAGCCCCAGGTCGCATTCCACTGGGGTTGTGCCACTGGAGTCACATTGTCCTGTTCCAGGGGGAGCGACTGGCTGTCACCCTCTTATCTTGGTCACTGCTGGCTTCTCGGAGCTGCTGCCCTGGGGGCCTGGGTGACCTTTCACCAAGTGCTGTTTGTTATCATCTAGAAGTCTTAAGACAAACCAGCAAACAAAAGACCGGGCAGGTACCGAAACTGCGAGCAGAGTGGAATTCTGAAGCTCTAAACGGCCCTCCCTGACCAGGGGCAGCACAGCCAGCACTTTGGGCTGGGCACAGGGCTTGGGGCCAGCACAGGCCAGGGCCAGGGGTGTTCCGAGCACCAGCTCAGGTGCGGCACCCTGGGGGCTTGTCCTGAGTCAAGAGGCCTAGCCCCCCACAGCTCAGAACCCCGAGACACACTCACACTCGCCTCCTGGCTGGCCAGGTCCGAGGCCCGTTGCGGTCACCAGCTGTGCTCGGGCATCATCAGCACGTCTTCTTACCTCCTTCCTGGGAACAGGGAGGGGCTTAAGCTTGAGGGGTACCCTGGCTTCTGCTGCGCCCCACCCTGTCATTCAGCCCCAGGGGTGGGACAGACCTGCAGCATGAAGGAAAGTCGGCAACACTTACAGGGATGTACCTAGTTCTCCTCTTGCCTGGTCAAACCGCGGGACGGCCTGCTGGGGAGGATGCGGTCGTTGGAGGTGGTGGGTGTGGACAGCGGGTTCTTGGGTTCCCTCTGGAAAGGGGTCACCAGAGCTCCCTGTTCCGCAGCATGCGGCGAGTTCCCAGGTGAGTTCTCCACGAGGCAGAGACGTTAGTTACTTTAAAGAGCAGGTGTATTAGGGAACGGGACGGACGGAAGAGTAAAGGACACTTGCAGAGGCGCAAGCGGGCAGGAAGAGCTGCTCAAGAGGGACAGGTTTGCCGAGAGCGGCTGCGTGGTTGCAGGAGGGCGGCCTTGAGAGCTGCCTCCGCTGAGGAAGGTCAGTGCGAGAAGCCCCGGCAGGCAGGAGGCCACTGCCCTGCAGAGGAGAGAGCTGGTGAACAGCAGCACCTGCACGGGCACAGGCGGGCAGAAGGACGCTGCCCCAGCCAGTGCAGACACTGCCCTGACCGTGTTCTCTTTGGGAGCGCTCGCTCCTTCCTGGAGTGGCTGCTGGCCGACTTTGCACCAGCTGTGTGGCATTTGAAAGGGGCGGAGATTCTACACTGGGTTCCAGCGAGAGCGCTCCATCTCCTGTTACTTCTGGCCTGGCACTCCCTCTGCAGTCTTAGCGCCCGAGGGTCTTTGTTTATACAGTGGACTAATGGCTCTCCGTCCCCTCTACCCCACCTCCCTGTGTGAGCCGGGTCTCTGGTCTTAGGGCGCCTCCTCTCCAGTTTCTCTCTTCTTTATCCTCCATCAGTAACACGGGGTCTGGGGAAGAAGGGGCTGCCAGAGCAGGGGGAGACTGGGCCGGCCTCCGAGGCCCCGTGCAGGAGCCAGACGCTGCACCGCAGGATGGACAGCTGGTGGCTCCGAAGACCGGGGGCACTACTGTCCTTCCGCGTTCCCTCTCAATTCCTGCATGTAAAAAAGCCTGGATGGTTATTTCTCCAGTGGTTTCGCATCCTTGAGAATCCGAGGCCCCGGATCTACATACTTACATTTACACCTCTGTTATAAGACATGGATGCTTATTTTTGGCACACTAGCTCTCAGCCCCACGTCATCAGACTTAGAACGAGTCCACGGGAACCTGAACAAGAAATGGTTTGGTCCGGGCTGTCTGGTGCTCGCCCAGACAGCCCCCCCCCCCAGCTCCCGGCCCACAGACAGTGCAGCCCGTCCCGGCAACGCCTCCACCCCGCGTCCCCAGCAGGACTCCCAGAGAAGGGAAGGCCAGCGGAGAAGCAGTGGCGTGCGTCTGTGTGTGCCTGCGGTGGCGGCAGCCGCTTTGGGCCATGTGGGTAACCGGGGACCTTGGTCGTGAAGTTTGCTTTCTTGGCTGCCTGGCCTTGTGGTGAGAACGGCTGTCCATTTTCAGCCAGAGAGCAAAATGTCAAGGAAGGTCCAGTTAACTGGCCGAAATGGCGGTGGGCAGGAAGGATGCAGGCGGGCAGTGGCCTTCCTCGTGGCCTGGGGCACGGGGCAAGGTTCAGCACTGTCCCCTGCTGGCCTTGGTTTGATCCCAGCCAGGAGCTGACCCACAGGGTGCAGCAACGTCTCCTGTCACCCCGCTGCTCCCTAGACATCGTAATCTCAGGCTTTCAGGCCTAGCTCCCAGCCAGGAACGGACCCCAGCTGCGGGGGCGGCGCCGAGTCCCGGCCACTGGCCCACCACGGGCTGGTGTCTCACGGAGCCGCAGCAGGAACTCCGCAGAGGGTCAGGCAGGCAGGCGAGAAGCGGCAGGTGTGTCTAGAGCAGGTTATCGAGGGGCAAAGGGACAGAAATAAAGCAGGACTCCCAGGAGGGGGAGCAGGCCAGGGAGGGGCAGGGGAGGTGAGCAGAGTGGAGCCTCAGGAGTCTGTACCCTCTTTCCCTAATTATTCTAGAGCCGCACCAGCCCCTTTGGGGTTGGTTAGTTCTCCTGCTCTCAGCAGCCACTACCTGCCGGCGCCTCCCTGCCCGGTCTTCCTCCATCACAACCATTGTCACATCTCTGCCTCTGAACAGCATTTGCTCCTAGTCCAGGGCTCACTGGCTCCCGTTGGAATTCTGCATCCCCATCTGCATCTCTGCATCTTCCCTTATCCCTTTTGTGGCCCTTAACACTGAAGCTTAACTCTTGGGGCCCACCTATACTGTCTCTGAAACTGCCTGGTCACCCCAGCTTGCCCTTGCCCTAGGCCTCG
Source organism: Galemys pyrenaicus (assembly GCA_019455555.1). NCBI lineage: Eukaryota > Metazoa > Chordata > Mammalia > Eulipotyphla > Talpidae > Galemys > Galemys pyrenaicus. The sequence continues at coordinate 891,953 of JAGFMF010011768.1, forward strand.
ACTTCAGCAGTGGATTTCAGTGGATGCACCTGTTCTGCTCCCCACTCTGTGTCTGGTGAACCCCCTCACCCCCTGCACCTCCGGCCTGCACCCCAGCTCTATGCAAGAATGACTCTAAACTAATAATGATGATGAAGGATGCAGGCAGTCGCGTGTCCTGTATGCAGAAGGGAGGGTAAGAAGCACGACGGAATGATCTGGTGTGTGGGACCATCTGAACGTGGCCTCAACGCGGAGACTGTGGCTGCAGTAGCAAGGGCGTCGGCCCCTAACCTCGTGGCGGGTTTTCGCCCAAGGCCACAGCAGCCCGGTGGGACCAGGGCAGGCAGTGACCCGCTCCGAGTACATTTACACAGGCTCGGGCAAAACACCAGCGGTCTGCGAAGCTGCTTCGAGGTGGCATCGGGCTGATGCGTCCCAGACACCCCCCTCTCGGGTGCTCTGACCTCTGAGGAGGTGTGACTGAAGGGCAGCTTCTTAGGGCATCTGCCTCCGGATGGCCTTGGGCATTAGTCCACTACGTCCGTATCACCGCGTGTTCACTCGTCCGTTTCCTCAAGGCTGCTATGCCAGGAAGTTTTCTCCGTGATTTATTATTATTTTAAATTTCCTTAAATAATTTATAGCCAAAGTCTCGAGACTCAGAAGTCAGAGGTTAAGACCCCCACCCCGCAAACGCATGAATGGTCAAGTCACAGCTTTTCGCCTTCATTTAAATCTGCCAGGCAGACTTTGTGCCAAGGGGCACAGGTGAGCGGGTCGGACGTGGGAGACACTGGGAGCACAGGGGAGGACAGTAGAAGTTGGGGGGGCTCTCCCCCCAGGACCCCGGGGTGCTTCTCCACCCAGAATCAGTTAAGTCCCAGGCATCAGTAAGAGAAACGAGCAAATGTGCAGAGTCAGCGTTGAAACGGGGTGATCTGTATCCTGACGTCAGGAATGGGGTCAGGGCTCGGGGGCCCCCATGATGAGGAGGGGGTGATTCATAGGTGCTGCCCTGCCGCATGGATGGGGCTTTCCTACACAAAGGTCTTTGCTGGTAACAACCCGAATTCTGGGTACAACTGCGTTCTGGAGGTAGTTAAGGGAGTGGGCTTGGAGCAGGCAGGCCTCAATGGGCCCCCCTGAAACACCCCCGTGCCAACATGGCAGAGAGCCCTACCCTTTGGTCCTCCAGAAAGGATGGAACTCCCCATGGAGAGCAGTTGCCAGTCCTGGCTCCTCTCCCAGCTGACCTTGAAGCAGGTGACGCTCCCCAGGCACCCCATCTGTTTCCGACACCTCTCTAGTGTGTCTAGATCAAAATAAAAGCCAAGAGTAACAGCACCACAGCACACAGAGCCTGCTGGGGCCGACCGTGGTGCTGGGCTGTCCAGACAGAGGCCCAGGGTCTTTCTAGAAGGTTCTAAGGGCCAAGTTTCGGGCTGTCTCTGTGGACATGCATGCAACCTTGTACATCCCCTTCCTAATCTTCAGTTTGGTTGCTTAACTGGAGTGCACTAAACTTCAATTTCATAATTGCATCCTCAAATCCCTTAATGAAGGTGCCTATCAAAGTCTAAATAATTACCCAGTAATTTTGTATTTGCAAACTCCAGCCCGGCTGTTTACCCTTCTCTGTGGTTCAAATGGGAGGTTCAGGGGCCCACTCACCCTCTTTTCTGAGTCAGGGGAGTTTCAAGATCCCGGGGAGCATCTTGGCAATGCTTCCCCAGTCCCCAAGGGGTCCAGTTCCACCTTCATCTCTTCCAGCCCACCTCGGTCATTTTCTCATGCTGTTTATAACCCGCCAGAGCGCTGCCTTCTGTGCTGGCCCTGGGGGTACAGACGTGGGTCTCAGCCTAAGCCTCATGGGGTCTTGCACCCCAAGGCCTGCTTCTGTGAAGGGGGCCCTGTGAGCCTGGCTTGCCATTTCTCGCCCTTGTTGAGTCCCAGTAATCGCTGGCTGCTTTGGACAGCACCTCCATTAGCTCAGCGGGCACACCCCACAGGCCCGTAGGCTTCTCCCCGTCCCTTCCTCACTAGTTCTCCACGAGAGCCCATGGGGGAAGCACTGCGGCTCTCCCTGGAGACAGAAAGCCAAAAAACAAAAGAAACTCACAAGGCACGGCAGGCCTGGAGGCTGCCGTGGGTGCTGCTCTGCCTTTGCGCTGTGGGGAGGGTGCATGTGGGTGCTGGGCCATGCAGAACCACAGAGCAGCCACATAGGGGGGTAGAAGCCAGGTGAGGAGCCCTGACTTGTGGACTTGTGCGCTGGTGTTTTTCTCCAGGATGCTGTTTTTAAGCACAGCAACTTGTTGAGAGAGTTTGCAGCTGACAGCTCCTGCAGAAGTATTATTCTTAAAAGAGGCACTGAAATTATTCACCTCGTGTAAAAACAAGTGTGATTTACATCTAATATGGGTAATTACTTTTACAGTTAATTAAAAGCTCTCTCATTAAGCTCCTGCTGAGACGCCGATGCACAGCTCTTATTTGCAAACAGACCCTCGCTTTGCTCTCACCTCCCTGCCATCTTGCGCCTTACCTGAGAGGGGCTGCTGCCTCCCCAGCAAATTTGACTGTGCTGAGTCAGCAGCCCAGAACTGCCTGGCTTGCTCTGCTCCCAAGCCCGGGCTGCCATTCTGCCAGAAATGTAGGATGACGAGAACAGTCATTTGTGGGGGAGGGTGGTGTCTTCCCAGAAGGAAGTCAGAGCCCAAAGATGAAAGCCCCACTCTCTCCATTTGCATAAAAGCTAGGTCGAAATTTGTTTTGTGGTCAAAGAAAATCTCCCATCTAGGCCCTTAAAATTCCTCCAAACCCTTATGAAGCCAGGGCTTGGCGTTCTGATCAAGCAGAAGGAAGCGGACTTGACTCTCCTGGCAGACTGGATTTCTCTTGCAAATCTTAGCTCTTTTACATACATTCTGGGTCATTTGTTGGGTGTCACGTGAAACCACCCTTAAGCCCTCTGCCTCCTTCACTGCAGAGGGAAACCTGTGTTAGGATTCTGTGCTTGAGGCAGGATGCTTCCTCGAATGCCCAATTGGTGATGGATGAAGGCTTATTAAAGAAAACTCACGGTCATTTGACACTTAGATTTGAGGGGGCAGAAAGTGAGGTTTCAAGGTTTGCATTCCCACTGAGTCCCAGCTGCCGGCTGGTGGTTTCTACGCAGCTATTTGCTTCCATCTGCTGGCCATGTGTGGTATTGCAGGAACTGAGCAAATTTGTGAATGGAGCCTTAAGTGCGAGAGTAGATAAAATATGCACAAATGCTTTGTACTATTCATGGATTCGGGTGACCTTATTTGAGTCTTGGTCTTTTGAGCTGAGCCAACACAGGCTGAAGAACTGAGCTGAAAAGCGCAGGTGACTTCAAATTTGCCACGACTGCGATGATCAGATATCCCTCGATGTTTTAGACGTCTGGGCTCCATGTCTGTCCTTAAGCAGGAAGAGTAAATTCAGAGCGTGGGCTGGATGCTCAGACTCATGGACCGCGCGCCATCGGAGATCGCACGAGGGGCCGCGCGGGGAGAGGGGCCCGCTGCAATCCCTCCGGTCTTCATCCAGTTTCCCCTCTGGAAGTGAGAGCCGCTGGCCCTCCAGCCTCTGCGCGCACGTTTATCCCCAAAGTCTGAGTCTTTGTGAGGTTGACGATCTCTGTGTGTGAAGAAAGTTAGAAACTCCAAATGCAGCGAATCGGTATGTTCCGAGTCCTAGAACCTGAGCTCCCGCTGCGGCTTATTTAACTCAGAAACAACTGTTACCATCAGGACAATGGAAAGAGAAGAATGGAAGGAGCCATGGGGATGAAAGCTTACCCCGCCGCAGCGGGCAGGCAACCAGTGCAAATCCTCAGATGCCCCTTGTGGGATTAATTGGGGATTTTTTTTATCTATGCATACAATAGATGGGGTGCAGGCCAGAGAGGGGTGAGAGGCTCACTAGAGACAGAGCGGGGAGCAGAACAAGTGGATCCACTGAAACACACTGCTGAGGGGAGCAGCGGGAGACAGGAGTGGTCAGCTGCGCCCTGGGGGTCACTCCTGGCCGGGGACTGAATCAGGCCGCTGCAGTGGCCTACCGTGGTGGTAGCGAAAACCTTCACCCCTAGGCCACAGGGAGGCCCAGGATGGTTATTTTTTCAGACTGCAGAGACTGGAGAAACTCCGAGAACAGAGTCGGAGCTGCCCTCTGTGAGGGAAATGTCCATTCAAAGGGAAATGCCTGTGGCCGAGCGCCGCCCTCTGCGTCGTCTACCTGCTCCTCACAGGTGCTTTCTGCCCAGGACGTGCCTCATCAGACGCCTCGAGGGCCGGGGCTTGCGGGAACACACTGTAAGATTCACCCCCCCGAGGAGTCCCCCCCTTGCAGACGTAAACTGTACCTGGAGGATCTCCAGAAATGCTGACCGGGAGACTCCCGCCTCATGCCCCTGCAGCCCGCGCTGAGGCCACCGGGTTTACTGCGTTTCTGGGTAGCTGCCGTCGGGGCGACGGGAAGGGCCCCAAAGCCCGTCTGGAGTCTCCTCGGGCCAGAGGGAGCAGCAAACGACCTCCAGGCAGATTCGTAGGAGAAAGGCAGCAGGCAGGACAGTGGTCATAAATGCCACGGAATAAGGGGCGTTTGTCCTGCACTTGGGCCTGGGCGTCAGAAGAACGTCACCTTCACACACAGACCAGGAGGGCGTGACTCAGCCTCACGCAGAGGACCGATGAGACTCGCAGGAAGGATGTGACTGACGGACCTGCACCCCAGCTACATTCTTCTAGCCACAAGAGGGGAGCAGAGATGGCGTCTTCCACCAGGAAAAGGGCGACGGACGCAGAGCTCCTAAGGGCTCCACTGCTATTAGCCTAGGAGAGTGAGCACCCTTTAGAGGGTGTGCAGGCAACCCAAGGCTCCAGGGCCTCCACTGGCCTCTGGTTCCCAGCCAAGATGACACAGGCCTTGTCCTTCTGGGGCGGCCACCCCACACCTCCCATAGCTGGGCCTCACCCCAATATCTTTTTCTTTAGTCTAAGATGTTATTTAAGGGGGTGACTCAGGCCATCTGGGGGGGGGTCTCCTGGTCTCCCCTTTGTATACAGGAGGTTATTGAACATCTGTATGTTTTTCTCCTGTTAATCTGCCTCTTATTATGGGGTGGGAGCTGTCTCAGCCAAGGCCTCAACAATTAGAGGGGAAATTATCTCATAATATGTTATCTCCCCTGGCATTGATCCGGGTTTAAAATGCACTTTTGAACTCTTTCTGGAGAGTCTGAAAAACTTCAAGCTTTTCTTGAAGTTATACATTGTCTTGCTATCATATTTCTTTTCTGTTTGATAAGGAACAGCGGGACACTGGAATCCTTCCCCTGGAGAAGGCTAGTTGGTTACAAGCTGACTATGAACCTTGGCTCCCTCTCCCACGGCTCCCGAGAAAGCTTTACTTCGGGCAACGGGCCTTCTGGATTTCTCCAGTACTTACGCCCAAGAGAACAATGCCACCCCAGAGATAGTCAATCCACACTTAACACTCATGTCAAATATTAGCTCCTGGTCTTTCCTTTCTGCTGCCCTGTGGGATTGGTGCCTGAAAGCATCAATTCTGAGATTTCTTGTCTTCTGCAAACAGCAGGGACCACAAGCAGCCTAGCCGATGGCCAGCCTGGGATTTCTCACAAAGGATTTCTCTTTTCCAGCAAGACTCATATTACTTGGCGGAGTCCCTGGACCATGCCTTTCTTTGTCTCAGTGAGCTGCAGCTGTGGGGGAGAAGAGGTACCTCCCTTCCCCTCTGGGACCTCTCTGGCTGATTGAATAATCAAATAAACACTAGACAGATTTGTAAGAGAACAAGAAAATCAACTCGACTGCTGGGATGGGTATAGCAGGCATCTACACAGATGTGCGGATCCCAAAGACAGAGCAGGGCAGAGCTGAAGAATGGGCAGGGGTCTGGGCTTCATGGAGAGAGGAGGGGGCTCACGAGGCAAAGACCAAAGGCTCAGTAGTGCCATGTCCGCCCTGCTGTATAGATAGATTTTCCTAGCAGAAAGGTTATTTCTGGTAATAATCCAAACTCTGGGTAGTACCCCAGTTTTCCTTCTTCCAGGTACGTAGGGAGTGGTGCATTTTTACTGTGAGCCTTCAGGGCCTCAGATGACTTCAGCTTGAAGTAATCTGCCTGCTACAGTGCCAGATGCTGGGGAGTCCATCTTGTACATTTTGGGGAGGCCTGTTCTGACCATCTCAGGGAAGCCCATTCTTTAAAGCCAAGCACTGAATGGGAAAAATTAGAACAAGAAGTTTCCAAGTTTCTTGGTTACTTTCCTGTGGCTTTTGTAAAAGATTCCACAAGTTCGGTGGCTTAAACAATAGAAATCTGTAGTTTCATAATCGTGGAGCACAGAATCTGCGCTCCTGCTCCCCCTTTCCGATCCCGGCTCCCAGGTGCTGGGGGCCTGGTGTTCCTCAGCTCGGGGCTGCCTACCTTCCAGTCTCAGCGTCCAGCTTTGCGTGGTCTTCTCTGCAGCTCTCGAAAGGAGCGCTGACATGGGGTGGGCGGCCCTCCTGATAACCCAGGGAACCTCATCTTCGGAGCTCACCTAATTCCACCAGTAAAGGCTATTTCCAAATTAGCTCCTATTTGCAGGTTGCAGAGGTAAGGAGGGAGCCTCCCGGGGGCCTCCTGTCCAGTCCATGACGGGTCCTTTGCTTCAAACCCCTCTGAGTTCAAGCCCCACTCTCGCTGGCGGACATTTCTCTCCACCTGTCCACAAAGACCTTTGCTTTCGGGCAGCGGATGTTAGGATACACGGCCCATGGCACGCCCCAGCTCCGTGGGCATAAATAAGCCTGACCTACCTACAGAATCCTCAGAAACCACCAACACACAAATTCCCTCTCGGGAGAGAGTGCAGCTTCTGCAGAGAACAGACACACGGCGCTTTGATGTCTGAAAGGCAGAAGAACTCAGAAGACTTGAAGGAAAAACGTTAAAAATAGCACTTGAGTTCTCTGCTCCCTGCAGAACCGGGCTTCACAAAGACTTTTGGAGGGTACCACCGCCCAGAGCATGTGCTCCGATGGCTTCGGGGCTGCAGACCTTTGTACCTGCCGGAGTGCTGCCAGCACCTAAGGCGGCTCCAGGGATCGGTCCTTCTGCAGATGGGGAACCAAGATGCTGTCCCCAGCCAGTGTGCAGCATCTGGTAATCTGAAGACAAGCCGGGCGAGTCCAGAGTGCGAGGAGTCCAGCGTGTGCCCGGCCCGAGCCTGCTTGGGGTGGGCACTGGCTCCGATTACGCTCAGCCCGTCCGCAGTCAGCTGGCTCCCGAGTGGGGCTGTCGCAAGGGCTCGAGCGCTCTCTCCACTGCTCGCTGCAGCAGGCTGGGGACGCAGCCCACCTGCAGACGCGTCGCCTGGATCCATCCGACGATGGGCTGCTCCCGCCAGAGAGGCGCTGTCGCAGTATGCGTCCAGCATTGTCCAGAAGCAAGCACAGTCCCCGGACCGAGCTGGAGAGTGACTCCCAACCTTATCACCCAAACAAAAACCCAGCCCGGGCTTAGCCACGTCCTGACAAGAATAAACGGTGTGAGCGCGGCACAGCGGCGGGAGCTGGATGCTGCCGGCTGGCTTTGCTGGCCCTCGGTGGGTCCTGCGTGGCAGGGAAAGCAGAGTCTCCCTCTGCCTCAGTGGCGCGGTTGGATGAGTGACCTCGGTAGAGCGCCGTTAGGCCTGGACTCACCCAGAACTCAGCGTCTTCTCTGACGGGAGGGGCTGCCCCCGGTGGGCGTAGCAGAAGTAAGGCACTGCTGGTCTTTCCTTGCTTCTCAGGGGCTGAAGAGGGTCCTTGCTCATCATCACCCCACTGTTTCTCTGGGTGAATGTAGAGTGAGTTCGGAACTAGGGGTTTGCGCCCCAACACCCAGGTTCAAAAGGAGGCCTTGGCCCTTGAGGTAGGAGGTGGGCGGTGAGAAAGCGCCATGCCTGTGCCCTAGGACTGTGCACAGCAGGCCTTCTGGACCCTCGCGTGGGCCGGTCCAGCTTCCGCAACAGAACCCCCAGACCAGCGACTTGAACAGAGCAATTGATTTCCTGAAGCTGGACCTCCAAGGTCAAGGTGCCGGCTTGGCTGGGTCTGGTGCTGTCTCTTGGCATCTTCTCTGTGTCCTCACTTGGCATTTCCTGGGTGCCTGCAGGGAGAGAGGACCAGCTTCCTGGCACCTGCTCTCGGGAGGACGCCAGCTCTGTCCAAGCAGGGCCCCGCCCATGGCCTCATTTGACTTTGATCACATCCTGATAGGACCCAGCTCCAAAGCCGGGCGCGCGGAGTTGGGGGTAAGGGCTTCAACCTGACTTTTGGGGGCTGATACAAACATTCAGTCCATATAATTTATTAACATGTAGATTCTGACCCAGACCTGGGATGGAGCCTGCAAGTCTGCACTTCAAGTGACTCTGGTTGCTGGGGCCTAGACCCCCCCCAAAGAGTCAGTTCCCCAGATGCCCTTGTCAGAGATGGGGGCCGCTGAGGGTCTCAGGGGAGGCGAGAGGAGATGGTGGTGTCCCATTTGACTGGCAGAGCCTCAGTTGGGTTGCAGCCCTCAGTCTGCAGGAGGCTTGTCAGCCTGAGCCACAGCAGAGCCCCGGGCCTTGCTGGCATGACACCAGGTGGGCTTCCACTTGGGCGCTTGCCTTGAACAAGACCTGGTAGCAACAGGTGCGGCACACACATCTTATGAATGGATACACGCGTGGAACAATAGCCGCTGTGTGTGTGTTTGTGTGCACACAAGTGCACACCATTCTAATTGGACAATTCCTTGAGGGTGGAAGCCATGCTTTCTTAATCTTTACATTCCAGGAAAGGGAACATATGCATGAAAAAAGTAGGCATGCAATAAATATGAGTAGATGGATGAATGGATGGATGGAAGGATGGATAGATGAATAAGGGGTGAACACTGGATGAATGGATAGTGGATGGTGAATGAATGGATGATGTCTGGATGAATGATGAATGGTGAAGGGAGGGGGGAGAAAGAGAGAGGGATTGGCGGATGGATGGATGGATGGATGGATGGATGGATGGATGGATCGACTGATGAATGGATGGGTGGACAGAAAGAAGGATAAAAAATAGATGGCGCTAGTTGTGTAGAAGGGAGGTGGATTTGACTACCTAAATCTGGAGAGAGAAGCAGCATCCATCTGATTAAGCCGTCTCTGCTGAGGTGAGGCAGTGCCCATGTGGTTTTATGGGCCACCAGCTTCTTTGTCATGGCCTCTGATCCATGGCTTCTGCCTTTACCCCACATCTGCATGTCATAAAACTCAGTTATGGCACCCATATGTCTCTAGCGCAAACAGCAGGACACATCCTTTAAAAAGCACCATAAAGAGCAATGGCTCGCGAAACCAATGTTAGGGGTGCGAACTCTTTATTGTTGGAAAGGGCATTTCCGTGATGCCTCTGCTGCTCCCTGACCAGTCTCACTCTTTCTCTCTCTTCTTGCCCTCTCAGGCCATCACAGCAGACTGCAGCACCTGTGCGCAAGTAGAGGACAGAAAGGTAAGGCGGTGTTTTCCATCTTTCCAAACAAAACGAGAACTGTGTGACTGTAGCCCGTGTTGAAAAGGCATGTCTTGCTGGGCAGTGATTTGCAAAGGACTCATGTGTGGCGATGGGCGCTCAAAGCAAATGTATTATAAAATGTCCATTGTTTCGTTTCGTTCCTCTGTAACGTGTGTCGTTGCTGAGGGCCTCGGCGAAGAGTGTGTAATACAATGAAATGTTTAAAAATCAGTGCAAATTTTTGTTTCAGTCATATGCTTGTCATCAGGAAAATAGCTCACTGGCCTGTATTTCCGTTGAACATCGTCAGTGATTATTACAGGTGTTGTGTTGTAGGTTGCATAGAATTATCATATGATACCGCAGATATCACAGAGTGTATCATCCTGGCATTTCCCTACATCTATGCACTTGGATTTGAAAGAAAGCTGCCTCGGTTTCCATCACGAACATCCCACAAACAGCAACTTTTCATGATGGGAATAGATTCATATGAGCTGCTTTGGGGGGTCAGCTGGGAGGGGAAGCCATTACTCCCATTGCAAGAGCCCCACCCCTGCCATTTATCTTCCTGTTACACTTGGCATCGATCCCCTCAGGAGAAGCAACTGAGAGATAATTGTTCTTCAGTTAAGTATTTTCAGTCTCATTTTATTGACAAGAGCTCCCAGAAGTTTCCACGGCAAAGCACATCCAAGCAGATCAAATTTTACCTTGAATGCCTTGGGTCCGAAGAGGTCAAATAAGTGAATTGAGGGTACATATCTCCCGGCTACTTCTGACATCCCTCCACAATTTTGAAAAATGTTGCTCTCAGCAGCTTACCATTATGTCGAATGCAGTTATTATTTCAAGCAGAGGTTTTCAGCCCTGATGTTGCGATAGCTCGGCCTTCTGCTGATTAATAAGGTGGCGGAGGACGTCTCCAAACAAAATTTGTTTTTAAATAAAAGGCAGTCACCATGTAATATTTTAAGGAGCGTTGATCTCCTTGCGGTGAAAGGAAGAAGCATACGCATACGGCAGCTTAAATTCTCTCTGCGTGATCTCAGCGTCCTTCGAGCCGTGTTTCCAGGTAAATGCGTTTCAATTGCGGCTCGTGCTCACGGCACCAGTAACCTTGCAGGGGTGTGTTGCGCGAGCTGGGCAAATGGGATTGCGGATGGCGCTGCGCCCTGCCCCACGCTGGCCCCTGCGCACCCCGCGGCCCCCGCCCGCTGTCAGCATCTGGGGTGCCTATTTCTATGGGTTTCTGCGCGTGTGTCTGCCCAGGTGTTTGGTGTTTTCCGCTTTACATATATTTTTGCCAGTAACGCTTGAAAGATGCCATGAAAACCGCGTCTGTTCCATCGCCAACGAGCAACCAGAATATTCTCTGGGGTGAAGGCCATTCTCGGGGCTCCACCCGCCCGCCCAAGCCGCCATGGTGATCCCCAAGTCTGCGGACGCCCCGTGATGCGCGCCGCGGGGAAGGCGTCCTCTGTGGTCATCCGGCCGCTGCTTCTGCTGGCCTCGAGGGCGGCGCGCGCGTCTCTGCTGCGTCCGGATCGACGAGCGGAGCTGGAGTCTCGGTTCTAGAGGGTCCTTTGTTTCTGAGCTCGGTTCATCCCTGACCTGGATTCTGAATGAGCAGCCTGTGACTGCGGTGGATGCCGATGGCTCTGGCCGCGCCCTCCCCCAGTCCCGTGTTCCCTCTGTTCAGCAAAGCACCCACATTTTCCTCCTCGCTGTGTGATTCCCATGTGAGGGGACAGCAGCCAGCGCTCCAGGTGGTTGGAAGTGTCGGGGCGGGGCGTGGAGGGTGGCTCTGGAGGTCCAGGTTCTGGCTCTATGGCCCTAATCACGCCGGCGGGGTGGCGCCCCCACCCAGGCGGCCCGGACACCCCACACCTGGCTGTGTCTTGGTGCCGCCCCCGGGGACTGGCGTCCCTAGGGAAACTCCCCTGGCAGTGACGCTTGCCTCTGCGGTGAGCGCCCCTCTCCACTCAGTCCGAATGCTTCCGGCAAAATCCATCATTTGAGAAAGTGGGACTGAAGTGGTGACGGGGTGTCAGATAAGAAGTCCACCTACCTCTGCGGCGCTCCCAGCAGGCCCGGCTTTTGTCTGGGGGTCAGTTTCCTTTGGGGAGAAAGTTGACCTCCCTGTGCGGCCAGAGGGCGCCCCCTTCCTCCTGGCCCTCCTGCCCTGGACCCTCCCTCCTGCGGGGTGCCTCCTTCCTGCGGGGTGCCTCCCTCCTGCGGGGTCCCTCCCTCCTGCGGGGTGCCCTCCCTCCTGCGGGGTGCCTCCCTCCTGCGGGGTACCCTCCCTCCTGCGGGGTGCCCTCCCTCCTGCGGGGTGCCCTCCCTCCTGCGGGGTGCCTCCCTCCTGCGGGGTGCCCGCCCTCCTGCGGGGTGCCTCCCTCCTGCGGGGTGCCCTCCCTCCTGCGGGGTGCCTCCCTCCTGCGGGGTGCCTCCCTCCTGCGGGGTGCCCTCCCTCCTGCGGGGTGCCCTCCCTCCTGCGGGGT